>MJUU01027870.1:5848-50963 GCA_002080025.1 Modiolus philippinarum
AAAAAAAAAAGAGGATAAGTGTCAGGTGAAAGGTTGGGGTTAGGGTTCGCATGAGATCAAAGATAAGACCAAAAAAGGACCTTGAATTGAGATAGGGCGAGACTAATAAAAAAATCCCGAATTTGGTAGGGCGAGACTAATAAAAGAACCTTGAATGGAGATAGGACGAGACTAATAAAAGAATCTTGAATGGAGGTAGGGCGAGACCAATATTTACCAATGACAGGGCATGACCAATGGCAATAGACAAGTGAGACCAAAGCTTAAGGTAAGACATAGATGTTGAGAAACCAAAGGTCAGCGACATACTAAATATGGCAGACACTTCTCGGTTCCGGAACGGAAACGATTTCCGGACCCGGAATCGGGAGGGAAAAAACGAAGCAGCCCTAAAATATTTAACAAAGAATGCACTATAAAAAAGTGGTCTGAAGTGCCGTGTTCTACTACTAATATGTCTTGACCAATCAGCGGCGTCGTGAACAATAACAATCCTAGAATGCCACACAATTTCTGAATTGGCCCATTGTGCACTGTGGTTTGCGACTGACAGTACCATGTTTGTTGTAGGAGGAAAGGGTTATTTTCTTGTATTGTGATTTTCATTTTTAGGGTTTCCGTGATGAATTAATACACTTATTTCACTGTGTTTTGTGCATGCAAGCCAAATTCTTTCTTTTCGTTCATCGACTTTTATATTTTCTTTTTTTTTCTACTTTTTAGATCTTCATCCTTGACGTAACATTATCTACATAGTACATATAATCCGAAATGCTGATAAAAACAGATATGACACACAGTACTGTGGTTGGTCATGACACAACATTGTGCATTCAGATGTTGGGTCATAGCGCGTGACAGCATATTTTCAAAGTTAAACTCTGTTTCAGACAACTAGAAAAAAGTACCAGACATGTGCTAGTTGTAATTATAGCAACTGTGACTCATGTTGTATTGTCTTCGTCATTGGTGTATTGCAGCTGGTTATATTCACTTGTTACTTGTCATTATAAAAACTGAGACTCATGTTGTATTGTCTTGGACATTGGTGTATTGCAGCTGGGCTGGTTATATTCACTTGTTAGTTGTCATTATAGAAACTGGGACTCGTGTTGTATTGTCTTGGTGTATTGCAGCTGGTTATATTCACTTGTTAGCTGTCATTATAGAAACTGAGACTCATGTTGTATTGTCTTGGACATTGGTGTATTGCAGCTGGTTTTATTCACTTGTTAGTTCACTGCTTCATACAGACAATGTTTCTCTTCCTTAGTTTTAGTAATGGAAGTTTCCTTAATATGCTTAGAAAATTTTGTGTTTCAAAGGAAATATACATTGTTAAAACAGCTATAATCATTTAAATATTTAACTTCATCAAAATAAAATCTGTGGAGAAAATATCCAAGATACTATTTAAAACAAAAACTTGGAAGTTTTTTAAGATATTTCATTCGTTTGGGGTATTTTTTAGTGTTAACACTAAAATCTTAGAGCCATTTTTTATAAAATGGAAAATTATTCAAGGGAGGTAATTAGCGATATCCATAAATATTTTCGTACCAGAAAAGATCATCGTGTACATTGTTTGTAATCATTGTCAATGCTTACTCATAATACTGAATATTATATGAACATAACCTGTCCTTATTTTTTGCCCTAATCAACACTAATTACAGTCTGGATAGCTTGACTCAAATGATGTAGCCTTATACCTGCCACCATCCTGCTTCCTCAAATCCATGTAAAAGGGGGAAAAATTTCATTCAATCATACAGTGTCATAGTTTTCAAACAAGCTGCACTGATTTTTTCCTCTAGGTACTCCTGTAGAATATTTGCACTCTTCTTGTTTCCTTCCAAAGTATTTTTCGCGTTTAATTTGAGACATTTTGTAAATATTTTCCGCGTTTAATTTAAGACGTTGTGTAAAATGTTTTTTCTCTTCTATTGTTTCGGCGAAACGTCTGCTTTCGCCATATTTTTTATGTTGTTGATGTGTAGATCATCTACTTCCCGGAGAATTGTAGTTCCAACGAATTATTGGTTCCACATCTATACCGTATCACACAGTTAAAATCGAAAATCGTACTTTAAACTATTAAAACAAAGTAATAAGACCATGTTGAGAGTTAATCACCAAACCATGATTAAACACACACGTATTAGTCTCTATATGTTGATATATACATACTATATATATACATTTAAATGTCACTACAAGCCATTAGCTAAGCACTATGGTGATTATATTTGGTATTATTAATGACTAAGAAGCATGCTGGATCGTGATACATGTAAAGGATAGCACAGGTCAATACTAAGAGTTTCTATACTTATACTACATGCTCTTGAGATTGACGGCTTTGAGCCACGGTCCAGTAGTATTTCTAGCAGTTCAATATCAGACAACGAAGAAAATGGGATAGATTCTCTTTCTAGAAGCTTGTTGAAGGAACTAATAAAAGGTTCACGAACATTCTGTAAAATAAAAACGGTCTTCTGCATTGGACATACATAACGGACAATCTTACATTACCTAAAATTGGTTAAACTTACGTCTATTGGATAGGAGGGTATAAACTAGAGATGTCAACGAGTACTCGAGTACTCGAGTATCGATTAGTTAAACCGGTACTCGAATACTCGGTTTTCTATTGTGATAGATAGAAGATACGTATGTAAAATGCGTTTCATCACATTTGCAATTAAATAGATTTGAACGTCACCACCAAACTATTCCGTTTAGTTATATTTAAAAGGCAGTAAGGTTCAATCGGATAAAACAACTGTCAAATGAAAACTTATATTATTATTATTATCATTACAGCATTATCATTATTTTCCGGGACCCTTAGTTACAAATCAAGATATCGACTTTCTCAAGAATAATTATCATAATTTCTTTAAAAGCACTGTTTTATTGAATCCCGTGTAGATCCCATGTAGTGGCTTCTTTGTTTCACTTGTCAGTTATTATACAAATTAAAAAATACTAGTATATGATTTTGTTTGTTTTGTCTCCAATTAACGTACTGATTTGTATTGATTTGTAAGCAATTTAAATAAAAAGTTGTTAATTAAATACTGATTACATTGTTGTTGATCATAAATAGAAATTAAATGGTTTTAAATTGTACTTGAAAGAAAATTAAAATGGATGAAAAAAAAGATTGCAGAACATTTTTCTGCATACAATCCAGTTATTTATATATATTCTATTGGGATTATCATATAACTATCATATAACTATTTTCCGAGCGAGTACTCGAGTACTCGCTCGGAAAAACTTTCGAGTACTCGAGTATTAAATCTTGTCCGAGTTGACATCCCTAGTATAAACACCTAGTAGAATTCTAAATTTTGGATGTGCCTTTGTAACAGTTCCTGAATACTCCCAAGTAGTATTAATCTTTACTATAGCTAGATTACTTACTTACTTACCTACTGGCCATTACGCCATGCCATGGGGCAGCAACAAAGTTACGCCACTCCTGTCTATAATTGGCCATCTTCTGCAGGCTCCCCATGTGTGGTTCATTTCTGCAATCTCTGTCTCAACGGCACAAATCCATGTTATTTTGGATCTCCCTCTCTTCGTCTTTCCCTCTAGTGTCCAGAAGATGGGATTTTTTTATCTTTCCTCAGGACATGTCCTATCCATCTCCATCTTTTCCTTTTCATGATGGTTCTCGTGTCTTCTTGGTGACATCTTCTGAGGAAGTCCTGGTTTGAGATTTTATTTGGCCAAAATGTACGAAGGATCCTCCTTAGGTTCTTGGTGTAGCATATGTCGAGCTTCTGCTGATCTGCATCGGCCATTCTCCAACACCCAGAGCCATACAACAGTATTGGTACTATGCAGCTGTTGTATAGCTTGAGTTTTATACGACTCGTATACTGGCCAGATTTCCAGACATTTTTTAGATTGTTGAAAGCAGCTCTAGCTTTTGACAGTCGTTGTTTAATGTCAGTTTCAGCTCCGCCATCTACTCGAACTGTGATACGTAAATTGGTCAGTCGTTGGCATATCGTGTCCATCTAGTGCAACTGATGGTGACTGATCGTTGTTAAGGATCATGACTTTGGATTTTCTGATGTTTATTTTCAGACCGATTTAACTGGCAAAAGATTTCAAACTGGAGGTTTTTTCTTGAATATGCTGGGGCATGTGTGAAAGAAAGGCAAGATCATCTGCGAAATTAAGATCTTATAGTGTTGTACATGGGGTCCTTCTGATGCCTCTTGTTGTGTCTGATGTTGTTTGACGTAGTACCCAATCAATCGCTATAATGAACAGCGTTGATGACATAACAAATCTTTGCCTTACGCCTTTCTTCACCGAAAAAGATGTTTCAGAATCTTCAACGGTACATTCAAAGTTGTTGTAGAATGCTTTGATGAGATTTATCAGGTGTTGTAGTATTCCGTAAGATCTCAGTATTTTTATAAGCTGGCACTGTCTAGGCTATCAAAGTCGATAAAGTTGATGTATAATTGTCTTTGCCATTCTGTACACTGTTCTATGATGTTTCTTCGTGTAAAAATCTGGTCAGTACAACCTTTCCCCTTGCGAAATCCTGCTTGTTCTTTTATAAGATGGGAGTCGATGGCCTCTGAGATTCTCTTGATTAGTATTTTTGCCATTATTTTGCTTGGTGTAGACAGCAGAGTTATTCTTCGCCTGTTGTTAGCGCTCCTTTCTTGGGTATTTTTATGATGGTACTTTCATTCCAAATTTTAGGTAAGATAGAATCATTCCATTTATCTTTGAACAATGGATAAAGTGTGTTTGCAGTAAGGTTGATATTTCTGGTGGTTCAGTACTGATGTCAAGCTCTTGAAGGGGTTCAGGAGTGTTTACTTTTTCAGATGGAGGTGGTCTATTGATAGCCTTATTAAAATGTTCTGCCCAACGTTTATTGATCTGTTGTTGATGTTAGCATTTTTTCTTGTTTATTTTTTATAGGAATATTAGCTATTTGCTTGTTCTTTCCACAGATCTCTTTCGTTATCCTATAGAGTGTGCCTTGTTCTATGTTGTTTCCTGTCTCTGCTGCTTTTTCTGCCAAATTGTCAATGTAATTTCTGTTATCTTTACGTAGAAGTGTCTTTACATCTTTATGAATTTCGTTGTATTTATTCTGAAAATTTTCCTTAAATCTGGTGGAGTGAACATCATTGGCTTTCTTTTTAGCTTTTCTTCTGATTGCTATTTTATTCCAAGTCTCAGATGTTATATATTCTTTCTTCTTTATTCTTTGCTTGTACCCAAAACATTCTTCGCCAATTTTTGTTATTATTGATGATATGTTTGTCCATTTATCATCTATGGTTTCTTCATCTAAATTCTGTAAAAGTTCGAACCTGTTCTGGTATTTAACAGTAAAATCTCTCTTTACTTTGCTGTACTTTAGTTTCTCGATGTCAAAGAGCTTCTTTTTTGTTATTTTTCGCCTTGTTGATCTAAGTTTAAGTTTCATGATATCTTTTACTAATTGATGGTTACTTCCTACATCTTCCTTCATCAGCTCCTCTTTTTACTTTGACATCTTATAGTGATCTTCTGCATGTGTTGTTGATAATGAAATGGTCAGTTTGATTCCTGTCTCTTAAATTTGGTAAATACCATGTTAACTCGTGTATTTCTATGTGAGGGAATATTGTAATATATAGCTAGATTGTCAGCATGTAAATATTTCAATGAAAATATTCGTCAGAGAATATTGCAAAAAACAATCGACTGCTTTATAAGCCATATTCTTCTTGGTGTACTTGCCAACAGGGTTTTTTTCTAGTTATTCATATTAGTACAGTGACTAGAAGCCAAAATTTTCAACTTTAATGGACCAGCATACCTCATGGCTATATATATAGTGTATAAGAAGTTATGGTGCGTTTATTTTGCCCTGCCGTAAAAAGCAGAAGTGGTGCAGAATTAAGAAAATCGAGTTAAAGGTCAAGACTGAAAATCAGCAGAAAAAGCCATACCTTTGCAAAAACGGGAACAGTAGCCACATTTTTAAAATATTTTAACTTGACCTTTTGCATAGTTGACATATGAAGCATAGCCTAGAAAATAATAGCGCCATTATACTAATATTGGAAGTATTTGAACTGAAAAAAAACGGCTGTTACTTTTCACTCCCTTTATGATTCTGGAAAAAAAGTTTTGGGTGTTGATTTTCCCGAATACCCGACAAAAAGATAAGATATCTTAAACGCACTATTAATAGATAGTAAAATGTAACACTAAATGATATTTTTAGATAGTTTCAAGGAAATTCATTCTTTAAAAGACTGTTTTGTGACTGCTTGATTATGACCCCCCTCACATGAAAAATTATTACAAATAGCAAAGGCGAAGTTTTGACGACAGTAAAATCAGACAACGTTTTGAAACAATTCCAAGCGGACTGCACTTGCAGTACTGACACTCAAATACTCAATATTCATCGCTTTGCCTCTGTTCGTGCGTGTGTCTGTCTGTCAGTCCGTCTGTAGGGCCTTTATATAATTGCTTTAACCTCTACTTCTAAAGGCTCAACGAAACTGGCAAATACTCTTTTTTTCTTATTTTATTTTAAGACACCGAGCTGACTATATATACATGTATATAATGGTAATTCCTTAGACTATGAGAAATGGGGGTAATACAGGCGCGGATCCAGGGAACTTAAAAAGGGTGGTCTCAATTTAGAAGTGAAAGGAAATTTCGAAGAGCGTAGAAAGGCGCGAAAATTTTTGGGTATTTCTTAATAAAACATCAGGATATTCATAAGAAAAATACACAATTGTCCACAAAAGAGGGGTCCCCATTAGAATCGTACATAATTCGAATTGTAGTATCCATGGCAAGAGATTCACATCTTTCTTGGATTTAATATGTCATTGAAAGCTAATATTTTATGAGTCCATTCATTTATGACAAAGCGTAGAGAATTTCAGACAATAAAAATTGAGTGACATTCATAATGTCCAAGGAACAATAGAGAATGGCAAATACAAGAAAACGTATACAACTATAAATGCATTTACGGAATCTTTCTAGAGGTTACGACAATTGCTTATTGACACGATCGAATTTTTATGAAGAAGGATGAAATCATGGACAAGCTGGTGTAAGAAAATACTTAAAAAAATAAATGGAAAAAAAAGATTTTTCTTTTCTTTAGGGATCCGACGGTGTGACTCTTCTTCCATAGAAACCATAGAGTCGTGTTTGTATACATGTGGTTTGGGTATAATTCATAAACATGTGTATTTGCAAACGAAAACACAGAAACAAACTAAAAAACTGTGAGCAAAGCTCACCAAAAATTACCCCCGCACCCCATTTGATTCCATAAATTCAAAATCAATCAAATCAAATTCTGAAATAGGAGGTGCACATCTACATTATGTTACAAAGACTGTATAATAGTTTCATGAAAATCTATTCAGTGGTTCAGGAGGAGTTACGGATAAGAGATGGGTAACCACTTGTAATGTAATTGCTAAGTCCATGTTTTGTTGTGGGAAACTCCAAAAATCAATCAAATCAAATTCTGAAATAAGAAGTGCACATCTACATTATGTCAAAACACTGTGTTAAAGTTTCATGAAAATCTATTCAGGAGTTCATGAGGAGTAGAGGATAAGAGATGGGTACCTTCAGATGTAACGGACGGACGGACAGACGGACAACCTCATCACTATATACCCCCAACTTTTCAAGCAGGTGTATAAAAATTAAAGTAAGACGAAAAACGAAAAAGAAGAAATAGAAGAAGAAGTTCTTATACGAGACCATATTAAAGATAAAGGATATCTTCCACGAGTGTGAGGAATTCCGTCTTTTTCCGAATGAAACAATGGTAAAAGACGTAGAATTTCTTACACGTGTGGTAGATATTTGGTCGAATGTAAGAAACCTATTTCTTTCGTAAAATACAACATCCAACCGGAAAGAAAGTAAATCTTGCCATTTCTGGTGGAGTTCTCAGTTGTGAGGTCAAATTATCCAAGGAGTTTATTGTGGTAGCAATTGTGACGTTGAACAAATCGCAACGTTGGATCGGACAATTACCCGTGTAAGACAGCTTCATGCAAGCCTGTCTTCTATGGGCTGTGTTACATAGAAGATAGAAACGGAAAACATCCATTCCCGGAAGAAAGCAATTTCAGTTTTATTTGATATGAACATCAGTCAGTGTTTTATCTTGTACTGAACATGTTTTTGTTCTATTTCTTGTGACAGTTTTATTTTTTTATTTTTCTGTCGTCTGAATGATAACTGCAACATTGCGTTCATTCATTATAAATTTTTGAAAGTTTCTGATGCATTTTCTTTCCAGTTTGGTTAAAATTTTCCGCAAAACATTTGTATTTGTTGCAACCATATTGAATCATTTCTCACGTGACCGGAAGTGGCAGTTTCTATTTATTTTTCTGGTTTTTGTAATACCTAGTGGTTACTCCTTCTTACAATAGACTAGTCATCAACATTTAGGGGAGCACTGAAAATGTTTACCCCGCGAAATATCAAGATTGTTCACATCTTGTCTTCCATAGGGTTTTGTTGAATACCTCAAAAGTAGGAAAAATGCAATAGATTTATATTTGACAAATGGAAACGCTTGGATAATTGATAAATCCATTGTATTGATACAAAAACCAATGAAAATTTGCTGAAAAACTTATTCAACAACATTCGACAGCAGGTAAACTCAGAGTCTAAGAGACATCCCCCTTAAAATAAAAAAAAAAATCCTCAACTTCTAGGTTTTCGAAATAGTGTTTTTCTTTTGTGATATCATAGCTAACATAAGCATGTTTCGTTTTCCAATATATTTATTAACAGTCATTTAAACGTATCTGGTGAGCAGACTTTGTTAATATTCCGTCAAAATTTTGCAAAAAAATCGAAATATCTCGTTTTCAGTGAATTCCCGGAAAACTGCACCGTAGGATTTTTTACGACAGGGCAAAAATATACTTTAGACTATTGTCTTTCGAAAAATATCGTTTCTTGCCATGAGGTATGCTGGTCCATTAAACTCCTAAAATAAGCGTCTTTTTAAAACCCAGTCACTGCTCTACCATAATCTCTTCAGATATTATCAAAAGTTGTCAGAATATGCTTTTGAATTTCTGCAATTATTTGAGATATGTCGAGCATGAGATAAGCCGCTGAGTGTAAAACTCTATTAATCAGGTGCTATATATGTTTCATTAATCGTTTATGAAAAGGTACAAGAGTGATGATGTCCTTAGCAGTAAGACGTATGACATCCAGCCCATATACTTTACGTGGAGTAAAGTATGTCCTAATGAGGTGTAGAGAGACTAAACGATTCAGTCCAATAATACCGTGAAGCCCTGCATCCATCATTGCGTAGGTTGATTTTCTTGCGACGCTGACTCTTTCCTTTGCAACAAGACTTGTTCCAAAGGAAGAGATATGATAAGCAATAGAAAATTGCCCCCTAAAATTGCAAAAATATACAAATCATTCAACATCTCCAAAATGCACTGATTTATTTGCCAAATGATCATAGTAATATAATCTAGAAAATTTTATACTGAAAAGTCAGTCATGACGTCACAGTGACGTTATAAACATGCCATATTTGGGGAAATTAACCAAATACCGCCATTTTGTACGAAGTATTTTGTATTTACTACCATTTATTCCAGCTGGATAAGTCTTCCTTAACTTTGAACTATGCCACACTTTATCGAATGCTTTAACAGCATCTCAGGGTAAAAAAAATATTGGTGTTTGTTATCTTTAGCTTCAGCCCTAATTTCAGTGACTAAAAGAGCGGCGTTGGCTGTGATTCACCAGCAATGAAGCCTCGTTGTAATTTACTTTGAGTAGAGACAATAATATCTGATGTAGTTTTTCTGTAAGTTTACCAGGTATGCTAGCCACTGTGATTTTTCGATAGCTATTCGAATAAGACAAAGGTTTTCCTTTATTCTTGAAAACAGGTGTAACAATACTTAATCTAAATCTGGCAGTACATATTTTTCAAATATAAGATTCACCAGTCAAGTAAGTACTGAAAGTAGTTTTGGTCCATCATATTTCAAATGTTCATTCATAATTCCTAGGCTATCAGGTGCGTTTCCATTTTTCATGGACATGATTATATATTTCACCTCATATATTTCAAAAGTTTAGACTTAGATTCGAAATGCGCATATGCAGAAACTAAATTCACAGTAACTTCAGTATTTAATTATTGTTATAACGTATTTCTTCAATTGCAAGGAGGATACTTGAATATTATAGGATTTATCCATGACGTCAGAACTCTCTGGTGCAGCCAAATTATGAAAGTAATCAGCCCAGACATGTCGAATATTTTACCCAGTTGTAAGGGTTTGACCATTAAAAAGAAGATATGAAGTACTGAAAATTCCATCCTTTCTTCGTTCACAGTTTATAACACACAGTTTGGTCGCCTTCATTTGCATTCATGATGCAATTCGTGTTGCTGTGAATTGCCGTGATTTTGGATTTATGATTTTAGAATTTTCCCTTTCCCCGTTCTTGCTTCGGTATTCGTTTGCCGATGTATGTATCCGTATTTCAATCTTCTCTGATTAGTCTCATGTTGATGTGACATTTCCTTAAATTTCTTTTGCTTTTTTTATCTGATCGCAGCACTTATTGCCCGGCTCCACAGGCCTGCCTTTTTCTTTCCACAACAATAATAGAATTTACTGTCTTTACAAGCCCCACTTATTTCTGAATACCACAGTCGACTTTTTCGTTTTTTTTCTGCTGTGTAGGATTACACTTATTTCACGCATCACATTTAGAGAGTAATGAAATTGATACATTGTTTATTGTCAATGTCCAAAGTCTCTAATGCAGATGAAACCAAAGATTGGAAAGTGTATATATTTTTTTTAATCCCTATTTATCTTGGATTTTACAATTTGTATTTTCTTTACATTTTGTACTTCTTCCAGTTTTTAGTAAAGCTGACATTGGACGGGATCATGCTGAGAAGTATTTAATGCCTCCCTATGAAGTGAATTATGTCTTGTCTTCTTATATAATTATAGTTTCTTGACATTCGGGTTATTGGATGTGGTTTGTTTCCATTAATTTATCCACTTTTTTACCTTTTTGGGGGCCATTTAGGGCTTGCTATATGGTGTGAGGTTCCTCACTGTGTTGAAGACCGTACGGTGACCCCCAGAGTCTTTGTTTTGGGTCGTTTTAACCTTGATATGGGATCTTGTCTCCTTGACATTTATCCCATTTCCTTTCTTTTTCATATATAATACATTAACAGTTTTTTTTATTGCTGTGTATTAAATAATTAATTTGAGTATTACTCTTGCCACTGGGATTATAGTATGTAAGTGGACTACCAACACTATGAGTTATATAAGATGAAATAAACGGGACTACAGGAAACATCTACAATCGCTGAAAATTATAATTACATGCCATAATCTGCTAGGGCATTACAAAGGAAAAATACAAAAGACAAAGGACAAACGTAAACAACGATTGGAACCGTCTTCATTTACAAATGATAGCAGAATCGTATCTCTAGTAGTAGGCGCATCCCTTGTCAATGAGTCGTTAAGGTCGCCAGCAATTAAAATGTCACAAGTAGGCTTGTATTTGTGTACAATTTGCCTCAGGATATCTAATAAATCTGTATATTCCTGAGCTGCCATTGCGTTACACCCAATCAATACCATAGATTTTGGCACAGAATTAATTTTCATAGTAGCTATTCGTGTAGAACCACCCGGTTCTTCTTCAATTAAAAAAAAAAAAAAAACAGGATAACAGCAAAGACTTACAATAGTCGAAAACTACAATCACATGCCACAATTCACAAGCGAACTGCACCAGAAAAACAATAATGAAGACAAGAGACAAACATATTAAATACCGATAGGAACTCGGGATAATACATTTATTAGACTGCATCTGCAGCAAATTGTAATTCCACCCATACCTCCAGCCCTTTGAAGTGCTGATATGGGGAAATTTTCGTCATCACACTTTACAAAACATCTAAATTCAGGTAAAAATTGTTGAATTTCAGATTTTTCAAAAGTAAATAATCAGTGCTCTTATAGAACTAGTATATCATTATTCATTTTAATTCCATTTATATACGGTTAACTAAACCTGAATTCATTGAATTTCACCAAGTGGTCTAGGAGGAGTTTTTTCTCAACGTTGTAGGATAAAATTTAGACATTATGTCAGTTATCGGAATTTGTTGTAGAGGCGTCACATTAAACCACTTCATTCTGAAATTTGTCTTGAATTTTATTGGTACTATCAACTGATTCGTCCATGGGGGTTTTGTCTGAGGCCTGGGCTGGTATAAAACGATTAATGATGGTATTGATAATACCTGGTTGCGTTTCTATGATCATGTTGGTATTAATTATTCCATAGGTATTTTTTTTAATCATTGCATGGTTTTAAGTCTCTTGAAGAATTTTCAGAACATATAGTCGGCTCATTGCTAATCTCATCTTGTGTACAATTTAGAGGTTGATTATCACATTGTTTATTAACAATATATAAATGGTTCAATGTAGGCACTATAAAGATGGTGGGTGCCGTGGCGGCTGTACTGGAGGCTGCGGTGTAACATATTGCATAAAAAGGTTGCGGTTGCAGCGGGGCTGGTGCCTGATGAGACTTCTGTTGTTTACGAAAAGACAAATTAGATTTTTTTTCTATTGTTAGATTGAGCAAAAGTTTGCTGTCTAATCCTTTGCTCTTGTAAAAGTAAGTGTACATTTGATGATTCCTGGGAAGATTCAGGATTAACATGTGTTTTTGCTATTGATTTTTATACATATTTTCGGCGGACTGTTTACCAATATTATCTTCCATTAGTATAATCTTGCCCTTTAATATCCTATTTGAGTTCTCCATTTCCCAATTTTTGTTTTCAAGTTCAATATATGCTTTTGCTGTTGACAGGTGCTTTCTGGTATGTTCTAGTTCAGTTTCACTCTTATACAATTTTGTCTCTTTTGACTTCCGGGTTTTTCTCAGTTATCTAAATGGTTATTTTGGTTTATTCCATTTTGTGAAACATACACCGCGTCAGCAGGAGATACTGTCCATGTTAGGGAAATTGATATTTTTAAAATCAAAATCGTTCCTTTTGTCGTAAATTTTAGATGATCATTTTCGTCAAATTCGATATGTAAGTCCAATAAAGATGTAGATCTTGTGGTTTCTGTCGTTTCCTTTATCTCTAGTTCTGGTCGATTAATTAATGGGATCCATTTATATACCTATGGGGACTAATTGTGCGCCTCTTTTAGCAGACTTGTTTCTTTATTCGTATGAAGCCAGGTTCATACAAGGGCTATTTCAGAAAAAAGACAACAAGCTAGCCAAATCCTTTAATTTTAGTTTCCGTTATATAGATGATGTTCTTTCAATGAACAATTCTCCATTTAAGGATAACCTTAATCTTATATACCCAAAATGAACTCGAAATTAAAGAGACCACTGATACACCATCATCATCATCATACCTGGACCCTATACCTCTACATTGACAACTCTTGACGTCTGGAAACAAAACTTTACGACAGGCGTGATGATTTCAACTTTCCAATAGTGAACTTCCCGTTTTTGAGCAGTAATATTTCTACTTCTCCGGCATATGGCGTGTACATTTCACAACTCATCCGCTATTGCCGTGCCTGTAGTTTGTACAGCGATTTTGTCAACAGAGCGAAATTACTGTCTCAAAAACTTATACATCAAGGGTATGTTCAGTCACTGTTGCAATTGTCACTTCGGAAGATTTATGGTCGTCACCACGTGTGACAGACAATAACAATTTTTCTGTTTCACAAATGAGAACAAATATATTTGGGTAAATCCAGAGTTTGTTACCGGACTGACTAACACCGACTGTGACACACTAGCAGTGTGACGGGTGCCACGCGTGGAGCAGATCATACTTACCCTTCCAGAGCACCTGATGATACCTCAGTTTTTATAGGGGTTCACACTGCTAGTGCTTTAGTTTTGTGGCGTTTTTGTTCTTTTTTTGTTTGTTTGTTGTGTCTTTGTCATACTGTCTCAATTCGTGTTGCTGTGAATTGCCGTGATTTTGGATTTAAGATTTTCGGAATTTCTCCTTTCCTCGTTCTTGCTTCGGTATTCGTTTGCCGATGTATTTAACAAAAGATGCGTTATTGATGGAAAGAACATCATCAATGTAACTTTAAGTAAGATTGAAGGATCCAGCACCTTTATTTTATGATCTTTTACAAGTCCCTGAAGAAATTTAGTCTCGTAAGAATATAAAAACAAGTCTGCGAGTAGAGGGGAAAACATGCGAATGTGCATGTAACGGGCCAATTTTAAACTGCTATGTCAGTACCTCGGGAACATGGAAGCACGTAAATGCACGATGATTTTAATTTTTTGTGTGTTTTTGCGATTTCAATACACTTTCTTGTCAAATTTCATATTTAAAAATTGGGGAGAAATAATCAGAAGGGGATAATTACAAAGTCGGGAATTACGTATACTTTGCATCGTAAAAAGAAAATGGTTTGCTGTATAGACCTGAATATTCATTTCTATCAGAACAAATAACTAGAAAAACTTTGAGCAAAGCTCAAAAATACGTAACACCGCTCCCCCATTTGATTCCAGAAGTTAAAAAAAGTCATATCACATTTTTAAATAGCTGGTGCACAATGTGAATATGCACTGTGAAAGTTTCATTAAATTTCACCAAGTGATCTAGGAGGAGTTGTCACCACAAAGTATGTACCCTAATGAACGAACGGACAAATGTACACCATGATCACTATAATCTATACGCCAACCGCTAAAGCGGGGGGGGGGGGGGCTGTTATAAAAGGATATGGAGTATAAATACACTTGAGACAAAGTCTCTAAAAGTAACTGGTAAACCTAAACAACGGAACATCGGTTCTATTCTTGTTCTACATCTTAAAGTCATCTCGAGGTCTTGGACAATGAGCTTTGACTAAGAGCTAGTTCAAAACGGCCCTACTACCGGTTCAGACGGATTTCATTGCTAAATGTCGAACAATGCTTAATCCATGTCTTTAATAACTCATAGATGTGAGATCGTCAACAAGCATAAATTTACTTGCAAAGTGTCCGACAAAATGACATATAGAAGACAGCATAATAAAATCATGAGATGTGGCCACTTTAAATAGGTGATCAGAATAACATTTGAAAATTAAAAAATGCTTAAGGGAGTACGAGTGTCAGAAATTTTGTAATTAGAATTAAAATTGTGACCTTTAGTTTTGAGGAGCACTACTAATGGAACAACTTGAGCAAAAAATTTTGAAAATCCATGTAGGAATTATTGAGATATAAGACGTCAAAATTTTGGCGGGAAACAGATCTCTCTAGAGTTTTCCTTCAATTTGCATAAGATGTTTATAGGCCTTTAAATATAGGAAATTATAATTGGAAGTTGATTAAATTTTATACACAGTCTATTTTATGTGTTTTAAAGTGACTTATGACCAAGAAAATGTGACCCATGTGCAAAAAATTTTAGCACTGTTTGAATGGATAAAACCCGAGGATACAGAATGCTTCTGAAATCTCAGGCTCGTACTCCCTTAATTAAAAATGCTTCGATTTAAAGGGATTTCTTTTCGATTGCCAAAAAGCAGTGGGAATGAAAACCTAAAAGACTTTGAAATGTACATGTCTAACAAATGATGGCTAGGTCGAAATTAACCAAAACGACTCTACTCTAAATATTTCTCATTAACTCATTAAGAAAGCTATCAGCTTTGGAATTTCTATCTTTGAAAATTATGGAAGTGAGCATATAGGCTAAATGATTGAGAAGACAATCAGAACAAAGAAAACGTTTAACGGAAAACTCTTTATCATTAAATAATGTTTTACTGTTAGTCGGATAAGTGAGAATATAAAGATATCTGTCATCACAATAAATATTTAAAGATTTAACGAATAACAATATGATGTCCCCTTTCTTTGACAAGATATGTCATGACGAGTTCCTGGGGCATATTCAGTTGCTCTTGCATATCACTGTTAGTGTTAGACATGCACTGTCTGATAAATTTACACAATTTTATACAGCAGACACTGAAAATGTAAAACGATGAATTTTGAAATATGAACGAAGTGGCACCTAATCATCATCATGCATTTTCATAACAGCTTGATTAGGTAAGATACTGCATAGAATCGATGTGAGTCACCCAAGACAAAAAGAAAATGGTTTCTGTATGACTAAAGAAAGATAACTCTAAAGTTATATATCTAATTTGATAATCGGCTCGTTAGTTAAGATTTAAAGTTGGGTATGCCAGTAAAATATTAAAATCTCATAAGCTTTAAGTGTTTTTTTACATATATAATCATTAAATTTAATCATTCAATAATTAGAACCACATTGGTATCATCGAAGGGATGAAAAGTTTGCACTCTGTCCGTCCACTTGTGACACATCTTTGATCGACATTTTTCAAAGAAAAAACAGGCTTTTGACAAAAACCCTGTTCATACTTGCAATATTTGAATCGATCGCAATCGATTCCAATCAGTTTTGGCTGTTCATACTATAAAAAGATCGATTGTAATCGATCTTATTTGGTCCGATAAAAAGAGGTGGTCTCAAAAAAATCGATTCAAATAGAGACGATTGCGGCCTTGGTTTGAACAGTTGGGATCAACTGCGATCGATTCAAGTGCTTTGCAATAAGAATGCGATCGATCGCAACCGGTTCAAATGAGAACGTAAAAACCTGATTGCGACCGATGTTTTAAATGTGAACATAAACGGGTTTTAAATGATTCGATCTTAATTTGGATCGATCGCATCTAGTTCTAATGTGAACTCGGTCTAAATTTAATATAAAAGTTAACTTTGATTTTACTGGACTTGTGAAAGATCATAAAGTAAAAGATGCTAGATCCTTCAATCTCACTTATAGATATAGTGACGATGTTCTTTCCATCAATACGTTCTCTGACATTTAAAATCAAATTGTAAAGTTTATACTCTTTAAAAGCTTCCTAAATTTTAAGAAAATACAGATTTAATTATAAAAATACCGAAGTTACTGTGAATTTATTTTCTGCATATGTTATAAGTAGAATGGAACCCAACTTCCACGTTTTCCGACACCCTTGCGTAAACAAAGTCAACAATTAAAGTACAAACTATAGGTATCGCATTTCGACAACTTATGTCTAATCAGTGCAAATCAAACAAAAACATTTGGAAGTCCATTAACCGAAAAACGTGTAAAAGCTGATAGAGAACAAATAACCAAAATAATCTAAAAAGAAAAGCCAAAATTCATCTGCATGATGTAAATACTCTTTAATTTTAAATTTTAAACAAAATTTTGTAAAATTTAGATATTGCAAGTTTCAATAAAATCGGTTCTCGGGTCGGCACCGAGTTACTGACCGCTGAGTTAGTGAATACCCTCGGGGACTAACAGTCCACCAGCAGAGGCATCGGCCCTGTTGTAATTAATATCAAAATACCGAAGTAACTGTGAATTTATATTCTGCATATGCCCATTTCGACAACTTATGTCTAATCAGTGCAGATCAAACCAAAACATTTGGAAGTCCATTAACCGAAAAACGTGTAAAAGCTGATAAAGAACAAATAACCAAAATAATTTAATAGGAAAGCCAAATTTAAGCTAAGGACAGAGCTATGCATGAGGAAGATACTCCTTAGTTTTACCAAAATTTTGTAAAATTTAGATATTGCAAGTTTCAATAAAATCGGTTCTCGGGTCAGCACCGCGGTACTGACTGCTGGGTTACTGAATACCCTTGTGGACTAAGAGTCCACCAGCAGTGACTTTAAATGTCGAATTGTAGATGTACAAATCATGTATTTTCAACCAATGATACATATAAATTAGTATAATAATGTATAAATACCCCCTGGGCCAATCAAATAAAAGAATAAATCTCAAATTCACAATTCATTTTTATTCAGGATCTAGAGAATCACAAAAATATCTTTTAATCTGATATGTACAACATTAAAAAAGAAAGTTTGAAAAGAAAAAAAAAATCGTGAAGGTTTGGAGTTGTCCCGCCTCCTCAGCTAGGTGTCATTTCAATTTTTTGGTTTATAGCTACGAAAAAATCCAAAATTACTAGTTTTTGAGAGTCTCAGAAAAGTGACTAAAATTTGAATCCAGTATTTTTAAAATCTAGTTTGTAAATGAAGTTTTCACTAATATTTATCAAAAATGTTTACTTATTATAATAGGGTCTGTAAGTCTCGTCATGTGACACCGAGAAATCACGATAAAATTCAAAATTGAAAACGTTTCCCGCCAAAATATGACGTTGTGGGATTATGACGTCCCTATTGTTTGCTTGAAACGTCATACTTTTCTGTTAAAAATGCAACTTCCGGGTACAAATTATGTCCCCGGAAGTCCCAAAATTGGACGAGACTTACAGACCCTATTCCAATAAACAATGAAAGAATTTACGAATTTAAGGAAATTTATCAAAATGGAATGTATCTTCCATATTTTGTCCGGTCTGGTGTCGCCATTGCACTATCGGGTTTTGTGACATCATGATACTGGGAAAATTCACGCACAAGGAACAATGAAATACCTTTTTTCCCGAGAACTGCCTGATAATTCAGCAGCGACACCAATCGGGAAAACAGGAAAGCGAATTCCAATGGAATATATAAAAAATATTATTATCTTCAAAAAACTGAAATGACTCATAACTGAAATAAACTGAAATAAATTAAGTTGCTAATTACAACCCCAAAAATATCCTGTTTAAAGTTTCAGGAGACTTTTCCAAATCGTAATCAAAGATTTTTGAAATCACATAATTGTTTCTACGGGAATTAAAAAGCACGATTCCTAGGCAGAAGTTCAATAAATATCTTTTGTAACAATATTCATGAAATTTTCCGAAATCAAATAAGTAAAACATTTTTCGATTTATCTATATAAAATGTTTGTTTGATTCAAATTCAGTAAAAGGAAAAAACTGTTACGCAGAAGATTTTTTTAGCAATTGTGATTTGGAGAGTTTAAAGACATTTCTTTTTAAATCGGAACCATTTTTTGAAAATCCCTAAGTATTCAAAATAATTTTGGATACCCCCCCCCCAAAAAAAAAGTATGGATGCTGATAATAAAATTATTGGTCTTTGCCTTTTCAGTAATTTACTGAAGTTGGAACAGGAATCAAATTTTCATCAGCTTGTTACACATTGCGTGCAAAAAATTCCAATTTTTATGAAATTTCAATAAGATTGTGAAACTTAATTCAAGTTCTTAATAGCTTTTACTTTCGATTTTTAGTAAAATTTTCTTTACATTGTTTTGCATTTTGCACATTTTAAATGTGAATCCATGAAATTGACAATTTTTACGAAACTGGCTCGTTTTTCTGATATATTCTTAAAAATGGAACCGAAAAAAAACAGTCAAGGTAAAAAAGAGAGATTAAAGAAAACACAAACATAAAAAAGTTGGAATTGAGAATGGGCATGTTCTTCTTTTTCAAACTCGAAATATTTCGAAATTTATGTTACTGCGAGGAATGCTTCCTGCTGGTCCGGTATAAATAGTATTCTTGAAACGTCCAGTTATCTGATACGGCTCTCTCTGAAAATAAACGAAATTGCATAAAAATTTCGACTTAGATTAGATATGTTCAGTTTGCGTCTTATTTAATTGTAGGCTTTTAGATGAAGAACAATAATAAAAGCGTTGTTCCATTGCTTATTTACCATGTAATTGTAGAGACCTTGTCTCATTTACATTTACTCCATATCCCTTCATTGATAATTTCCAATTTGTAAATATTTTTTTGCCCTTTTTGTTCCGCCAAATGTTTTATATCTTCAGACATTTATATTGTGTTTTGTTTGCACTTAGTCGATACCTCTCAATAGAGTCTTTTGTCACTTATGTGAGTGTTTTTGCATGCCGACAGCAGTTATTTCGATTTTTCCCAGTGAACACTATAAATTTGCGTTAGAATGAACGTTCAATGTAGAATAATTCCAAATTTTCCTTTAAATCCACAGATCCTAGATTTTTTGTAGTAAAACTGATATCATGTTGCCAATGGCATGTTTTAGTAGGGTACCCAAGCGACGATTTTTTCGAATTTGGGTTAACGGAATCACACGCACCTGCATTTTACATTTTTGGAAAGAGGAGACCATAGCGCATCGAAATGACAATGTCGTAGAGATCAAATTTGGTCACATTTTATTTAAAATGGGGTTAAAGGTTATTTCCTAAAATCAAGAAAAATCTCACGGAACTAAAAGTTTGCTTAATTTTACCAACAAACCCCTCACGAAATTTTCAAAAAATAATATTATTTTTTTCCAGACAATTCATTGTTTTATTTTTTATAATGATTTGTCATTTATCTTCATTAAACAAGTTTCACTGTTGCCATTTGTTTTTGAGGTGTGAAATTTTAAATATTTGCACCTGAAATATATAAAGGACTCTTTCAATTATTATTGATGGTATTTTCCAAGATTTTGTTGAATCATTGTTTAAAGGAAACCTTGAATTTAATTTTTAAGCCTTATCAATTCAAAATTGAATAAAGCCTGGACAAAATAGATCACATTTTTGTTTTGGTATTACTGTAATAAATTTCCATGAAAAACACGCACTACCATAAAACCCAATAAAACCAATAAAAATTGACCAAAACCCTTTTATATCATCTACATGGATAGCAAAATCTCAATTTAAATGTAAAAACGTCAACATATACATGAAAATTCGAAATTCGACCAATTTAAAAATCTCCAACAGATCCAAATAATTTGACAAGACCTGGTCTACCATGTTATTTTACCTTCATATCGATTAGAGTTGTCGCACTTCGTACGTTTCCAGATTTATCAAGCCATAAAAATGCCAGATTCATATAAAATTTTGATATTTTTACGCAAATTTAATGCTTTTATATGTTCATTTCTCTGTAATGGCCGACATAACAACCATGACTTTTGGCACATATGTACAGATGATAGTCGTGTTTCCGTTTAAATTAAAATATTTCGAAAATTCGTGTTAGTAATTTCGTATTCAACAAAAATATCTTAAATTCATGACCCCTTTTCATTCCAATATTTACACCGACAAATTATAGAAATCAACGAATAATAAGTTACATTCTAGGTAGTAAAACAAAATTTTAGGTCTGGACTTTCACAAAAATAGCTTTTCACCAGGATATCAGAGACTCTACTAATTTCTATAGATTTAAAGATACCATATCTAAGAATCTGCTATAGGGTACCCCTTAAAAATGAGAAATTACAGAAATCGTGAGCACGGAAACTTTCTACGACAATGAAAATATAAAATTTAATAACTATTCCAGCCTATAAAATAAAAATTAGTCGTGTGTTATTCCGTTAACCCAAACTCGCAAACTAAGCGTCTTTTTGGACATTGGGCACCCTACTATTTGTTTTATTGATATATATGTTCTTATATGGTCACCGGGTACATGTACCTGAATAGTGGATGATCAATCACATTGCGCTTAACTCATAACTTTTACCGAAGAAGTCGCTATTTGGACGGCTATATAAATCCATTGTTTGGCAAGATTGGCCTTAAATTCAAGAATCCAGTGGCCCTACATGTATGTACAATTTACATCATTTCAACGGAAGTTCTTAAGAAGTAAGACCGGTGAATGTGCATGGTCGAAAAGCTTATCACGGTAAAAATTAAGTCCAAGAGGAGCAGAGGAGCAAATGTGAGGTATAATTCCATAGCGAATTGCGATACCGTTATTTAAATGAAAACCAACTTATGATGACGACAAGAGAACTTAAATTCCAGTGTTGCCTGTCATAAAAAATACAAACTGTAAAATGAGTTATTTTCGCATAATTTACTTTTCGCGATTTGGATTCCTAAAGATCGCGATTCTCACTTACATTTCGTAATCAAAACAAATTAACGTGAACAAAATTTTCAAGAATATGTGCTACGAAATTAGCCACTTAAACGTTTAACAATATCCCCCTCTACAGTGAAAAGTACTAGGCAAAAAAGAAACGTTACACTTCCGTGTATTTGAAACGGACTTAGAATTCGGTGTCTCATATCTTTAAAAAAAA
This sequence comes from Modiolus philippinarum, assembly GCA_002080025.1. Taxonomy (NCBI): domain Eukaryota; kingdom Metazoa; phylum Mollusca; class Bivalvia; order Mytilida; family Modiolidae; genus Modiolus; species Modiolus philippinarum. The sequence goes on from MJUU01027870.1 coordinate 28,008, forward strand.
TCGAAACGACTGGAAATTTTCACAGAATGTTTGTTTAACCCAAAGCTTTAGTTTCGTGCAAAAAAATAAAAATTAATTTTCACAGTTTTTGAGGTTCCAAAAAGTGCATCTTTATCCCAAAAATTGAAAAACATTAATTGCAACAGAAACTGACCAACATAAACATGACCTCGTAAAAAATTGAACCCTTTACAAAGTAAGATAACAAAATAACGCACATCTCAAAAATGCATTGCTCATTTTGATTCGATTTTTGTGACACTCGTTTTCCAGTCTTCAAAACTGATGTTGCCGATAAAACATTGCATAAGCCTGCAAAATGTTGAAAACGCTTGGATGGTTTCCTTTTTAACACAAAGATTAAGATTTTACAAAAGAATAAAGTCACAGATACGTACAAATTAAAATAGACAATATTGAAGGAGTGTAACGTTTCTTTTTTTTTTTGGTCAGTATATAATAAAAGTCTAAACTTACATTTTGGCGTTGTTCTCTACGTTCACGCTCCAATTCCACGTGTTCCCTGGACCTACAAAACCCTGCAGGTAAACCAATGCAAAGGATAACACATATAGTCATAACAAAACAAATCGCAATAGAAATGTACACAAGACGGCCTATTAAGAGATATGAATTGTTGAAGGTGTCGTCTGCTTGTTGGTGTATGACAATGTCAACAGTTGGGATGTTCCCTGTTTGTTGATGTATGGTGTTATTGCCTGGTAACAGTCCAATCATACTGAAATAATGAAATGAGTTATCTGTGATAATTCGTAAGAAAACAGGTAATAACCAAGAGGCATAAAAATATTATATAAATAATACATTTGTATTTGCATTATAAAGTCAAGATTTATAGTAATTGTCCATATTGGCCGCAAATTACACTCACATGCAACAAGTAAAGTGCACTAGAAACACACAAATATAATACAAGAGACAGACGTAAATAACGATAGGAACTTGGGATAACCGGACTCGGTACCGACACTAGCAAAAGCTAGCGGTAGGGTTAAACCCTTTTATGGGTACAAAGTGTATCATTGTTTTGTACGATTCTATTTTGTTTTTTTTTCTCTTGAAGTCCTGTTCGTAACATCTTCGCTAGCCAAGGGTTACGATCCGCTCCTCTCCTCTTAATCCTTGGTGGATCAAGCTGGATTTCTGTATCCTCAAATCCACGTTTTTGATTGGTTGCATTTATTATTCGCTGTAGCCAATCAAATTGTCTACATTCAAATTTTAAATATATATCGTAACAATAAAACTTAAAATATGGTGTTTGGTAATTTTTCTATTTTGAAAAAGTCCCACGATTTTATGATGTTTCGTTACAGAACATAAAAAGATCGGCGCACAAGTAGTTCCTATAGGTAATCCAAAGACCTGTTGATAATCATAAATTGTACGTTTTGCGCGATTTTGGCAGATTGATGACAATAATTTTTTAACAATTAAAAAGGACCATGATTGTTTGCTAAGCTGATAAAAGCAAGTCTGTAATAGCATATCTATCAATTATGGACTTTTTATGAGGACAATATGTTAAATATGGACCTTTTAGGTTTATATTGACCGAGGACGTGGTCCGAGGTCAATATATCCCTAACAGGTCCATATATAGCATATTGACAGAGTAAAAGGTCCATTATTGTTATATTACATATGAAGATTTCGTGGTATCTCATTGCATTTTTTTCAGGAGTCAGATTTTATCAATCCGTACGATATTTCGAAACAGAAGCTCTGGCCGAAGGCGAAAGTGGATATGCATACCAGCAAGAGAGGGTTGGTTGGTTGCATGAGTGTCAAGGGTAAATAAATGCCAACACTTCTGCTATTTTCAAAATAAAGAATCTAGAAAACCTGTTTTTTTTTGTTTTCTTGTTTACATGCAGTGCCCCGTAATACCATGGGACAAATATTAAAAAGATCTTTATCGAATTGATTGGTTTAATATCACCGCCCCTTAATTATTGATATGTGTAATGCATTACCCTATATGTTTCAAAATAATAATATCTTTCTCGGTGAAAATATCAACGACTTGAAAGTCCAACCGGATCATAATTTTAGAAATATTATTAATTTGATATCGTTTTAGAAATTTGGTTAGTGGAGAACTGATCACATGACCCACTGTATATTTAGAGATTGACTAGAAAACAGTATATCAAAAAGTTATATCGAATATTACTAAAAATAGAAATGCATATGTTTTTATGAATGTTTATAATCTTATTTAATTTATATATGTGCTAAAAAACTTTTAAATATATTAATTTTTGAAAAATTTAAATATATCTTGAATTTGATAATTTAGACAAAGGATACACATGTCCTTTTCAGCGCTCATGTAAATTAATGATATAATAATTATAGTCTGTGGATGAGGTCGATACGATGTTATATCGACCTGCAAGAGCATATCGACCTCGGATTTCATCCTCGGTCGATATGCTTTTCCCAGTTCGATATAACATCGTATCGATCTCATACAGACTAAAATTGTATAATAGCGTCAATATAACTAAAAATAGAAACATAGCATCAATAAATTTAAGAATAGAAACATGGTGTCAATATACATATAAATAGACACAAAGCTGAAAATACCCTTAATATTCTAAAAATCACGTGACCGTTTCAGCCAATGAAATTTATAGGAACTTTGCCATATGTTATATATAAAATACCCCGGACGTTTGAGTTTTTGTAATTTAAATCACACTTTTAGATTAATGAAATTGATAATTAAACTTGTTATACCTATATGAATTAGAAAACCGTTAAAATAGAAGACAATGGAGAATAATTAATCAATAATAAACAGTACAAACTCCTCCTCAGTACAGTTTTAATATAGCGTCTGTAAGTCTCGTACAATTTTGAACTTCCGGGATCAAAAAATGTACCCGCAAGTTACAGTTTAAACAAAGATATATGACGTTTCAAACACAAATAATCCACAGACGTCATGTTTTGGCGGGAAACGTTTTCGAATTGCCTTTTCATCGTGGATTCTCGTGAGTCACATGACGAGACTTACAGACCCTATTAAGAAGACTTCAGTTGTCGATAAGGCTGCATGCGGAAACTAAATTTACAGTTCCGTCGGTAATTTGCTATTTTCTACAATTTCATAGAAAACTAAAATTTCATTTATAAAATAAAACTCAAATATTTTCCTTACAATTAAGACTATATTAAAAGTGTCATGATGTAAGAGAGTATTTTTATGCAAAAATTTAAATTGCATAAGCTTTCAATCATAAAAAAATTGAAAACTATTCCGTTTTAACTCCTTCCCGAAACTACCACCATGCGAGAAAAACTCCAAATATTTTAAAGCTTCATTGAAATTTTCTATCGTGAAAATGCGAGGAATTAAAGTAATAATAATCTACCCCCCTGTTGTTGTCTTGAAATTCAAAATAAAGCGTGCTTTAAAGAACAATCAAATAATCAATCAATCAAAATAGAGCAAACAAGAAAACAATTTTCATAGCGACTAGGAAATTCGAAGAGACAAACAGAAAGCAGAACTGGGCAATTGGCCATATAAAATTTTCAGTTTTTATCTTCTTAAAAACATGATAATTAAAAGAAAACTGTATATTAATTAAAATGTTTTTCTCCAACACTTAGCGATCTCTATGAACGACGAAATACGAACATATGCTTCTCTGTGTTATATTTTGAGGTCCATGACGGAGATATTTTGCAACGCTGATAGTTTATTTTCATATATAGAGAGATAATAACAACATATTACCTTGATAATAAAATTTAGCTGTTAAAATCAAGATGTCGTCTCAGATTTGTAGTAAAGCGTCCTGAAATGCAAGTTGTAACATTATTAAAAAACAAGTTTCTCTCAAGAGCCTGAATAGCTTACCCGGACTATGGCTTTTAAAAAGTTAAGAAGAAACACTAGTGACAAATGTTAAATTAAGCCCCCAAATGAAAGCCATGTTAGAAGATCTACCAATAGTGTCGTTATTTCTTTGTGGAAGTCCTTAAACAAGATATACAAGTGTCCAATGTTTTATTAAGCCCTCAAATGAAAGCCATCTTAGATGATCTACCAAAAGTATCGTTATAACTTTGAGATGTAACTACCCGGGGAGTCCTTGAAAAAAGACTGGTTCTTACTGACCTGGTGTTTTCAGAGAACGGGATGGCTTTACCCTTTTAAATGAACCCTATTCATCCGAATTAGGTCACTTTTTTCCAAGAAACACCGGAATACGCGAGATTTTCCCCAGTTTAAACAGAAAAAGCTGAAGAACTCGAACAGATATTGTTCCTAGCACCAAAAACAAATAAAAAACCCGGAAACCAGTACAGCAACCACACATTTTAGAGTTGCTGTTTTTCCCTGGTCGAACTTCGACCAATGTCCCCAAAGAATTTTCTGTGGACGAGAGACTTTTGAAGATGATACAAAGATAAAGAATTACCATAAAGGAGTTACATTTTTTTTTGCTTATGGTAAGCTAATCTTTCAAGTACATTCCCTTAAATCCTTTTATTTTTCATGCTTTGAGCAGTCTAAGTATTGAATATTTTAAATGATGCAGTTTATGTACAATTAGTTTGCTGTGGCATCGTTCACTGAAGGAAATTTGATTTAATCTGAATTCCAAATTCTTTTGATCCACCATATTCAATGCACATGCAATGGAGTCCCCGTGTTTGACAAACAAGCAACAAGAAATGGCAAGAGTTTATGTACTTGCAAGTAATGCTAAATTGGGTGTTTGAAATATTAATTTCGAAAAACTCTTTCTTTACAATATTTATTTCTTGTTTGTTGTTTTAATTGTAACTCATTTTGTTCCCGAGGATATTTACTTGACTAGTAGTCAGTACTTTCATACTGATCCGAAAACGGCCTGATAGTGCAGGTACCAAGTCCGGCTGTCCCGAGTTCCTATCGTTTGTCTACGTTTGTCTTTTGTCTTATACGTGCTTTTCTTGTGTAGTTCCCCTGCAAATTGTTGCATGTAATTGTAATTTTCAGCCATTGTAGGTGTTTCCTGTTATCCATTTTCAAACATTTAGCAATATTCAAATTTTAGAAAATTTTGCTTAAACCCAAGGAGTATCTCCTGCGTGTATAGCTCTGTCCATGGCCTAAGTGGCTTTTCAACTGGATCTTTTTACTTTTTTGTTCAGAGTTGCAAGTGTTCGATGTATGGTCTTCAGAATGTTTTAATGATCTGCACTGTGGAGACGCAAGATTTCAAAATGGCCACATGCAGAAACTAAATTTTGTTATTCATTACCACTGGGTCGATGCCTCTGCTGGTGGATTATTAGTCCCCAGGGGCATTCAACAACCCAGTATCAGTACATGCACTTAGGTACTGACCCTTCGACCGACTTTTACAAGAAACTTGCAATATCAAAATTTTAGAAAAGTTTGCCTAAAACCAAGGAGTATCTCCCTCGTGTATAGCTCTATTCATGGCCGATTTTGGCTTTTTATTTAGACCTTGAGGGTTGTTTGTTCTCTATCATTATATTTACAAGTGTTCGGTTTATGGTGTTCCAAATGTTTTGTTTTGATCTATCTGCATTGAAAAGACATAATATGTCAAAATTGCCTTATGCAGGACATAAATTCATTGTTATTTCGGCATTTTTTTATTTAAATGACAAAAGAATATGATACGCCTATAACCGTCTAATAGAGGGATCGATTATGAAACATAATTGCAAGAGAAAAATTTTGGGCTTTTTATGCTGTACCAGCAGGTAAAATACGGTTTTGTAGACACTTTCGGAATTTCGATATAAGCACAATATAAATAAACAAAGAACACAAAATATATGTAGCCATAAATAATTTAAGCACAATATAAATAAACAGAGAACACAAAATATATGTAGCCATAAATAATTTAACATTTGAGTTCTAAATTAAAACTTTGATTTATTTGTTGAATAGGGATATCAGAAATCACAAAATTGCTAAGGGTCCGACCATTTAACTTGAAAAAAGGGGGGGGGGCTATGTTTTTTTTTTTCCAAAAAAATATTCTGAAGCTGATTTTATGTGAAAAAAAATATTTTGGCAGCAAAAAACGCTGAAAAAAATTATTCTGAAGGATGGCTTTTTGACCCCAAAAATAATGATGCTAATTTCGAAAAAAAAAATTTTGTCGATAATGGTTAAAAAATAATTAAATTTTTCACGCGAAGAAAATTTTCTGTCCAGAACCCCCTCCCCCCCCTTTTCAAGTGTAATGGTCGCTCCCTAATATTAAAACAAACGCAAGTACTGTAGTATTTGGTGCAAAATGCAATAAACATGGGGCAAAATAGTAACTAATATACATGTACATAACAGCATTTCCTACCTTCTGCTACAATGAACTATTATTTCTGTAAATGCTAATGAAACAAATGTGAAATTTATTTTACCTATATATCATACAGTGTATCATCACACTTCAACTTTCTTTGTGCAACATCATTAGCGTCGTTGGTATCCATGGAACCATTTGAACGTGTTATAATTTCATCAAAATGATACATGTCTAGCAACTATAATTAGGAAAATACTGAAAGGATAATTACTGCTATATAGTCAATATAATAAACACTCAACAAAAATTCAAGTCAACACATGGACAGGTGAAGGCAGATTTTTTTTTAGTTTTTGCATTAATAATTCCAATCGTTCTTGCAACGTCCAATTTCAACATGAACAACAAAGAATCAATCTCTCGATAAATTCGTCTTGCTCATTAATACGCCCCAGGTAAATAGTGCAGTATAAGGATATGGTGACGACAGATTCAGTGGCAACACTGCTTTAAGTTAAAATTTTGGGAATTATTAGAAATAATTGCAATTTAGGAGGAGTTTATAGATGCGTAAAGCGATCTTCCACTCACAAACTACATAAAGTCCATCGGACTTTATTCAGTTTGTGAGTGAGTCGGCCACGTATACACATGGATAATCTCCTCCAAAAATGTATTTTCTACTATAATAAATTGTTTTTTTTCTTTGCGCTTATTTTAACTCCACTCGTCCAATTTCCTTTCTTATGCATAATGTGATTCCCCTACTCAAGTGATGCCTGCCAACATCCGTATCGTCGTTTGGTATCCATGGAATCGCATGAAGTTGTTATAATTTCATAAGAATGATACACAGTTCAAGATTTCTTTCACACTTATAATTAGGAAAAAACTGAGACGACAGTAACCTGTTATACTGTTATACAATAAACACAAAATTCAAGTCAGCGCATGGAACCAGAACAACGGTATTTAATGATTTATTGTCATTATTCCCCAATGATATTCACCAATCCGAAAGGTCAGTACTTCGGAATAAATGCTTAAAACTGATTTTATTTGGAAACTTGCAATATCTTAATTTTACAAACTTGTCTAAAACTAAGGAGTATCTCTCGTGTCAAAAGCTCTGTTCTTGGCTTATTTAGGCATTTTCCCGATATTTTGTTTTACTAGCTAGAACATCTTTCAATTATATGGAAGAGATCGTTGGACCGATTGATGCTCAATTGGCCATATTGCCGGACATTCATGCTTGCAGGGAAACTCTTCCCTGACATCAAAAGTGACAAACCAACGATAAACCCATGAAATAAGGTTCCCCATTAAAGACTCGTAGTACCTGGAAAGAGAAGGGGGAAGAGTGTTGTAGACCGGATGTAGTTGCAGACATATAGCAATCCAATATAGACTACGCTAGGGAAGTACTCCTTAAGCTTAGTCGGTTAATGCGATATGAGTTCGATCCGCGGTCTACAAGATGCAAAGTTACTTGCACTTTTAGGATTAATGATTTGCTTCTGGTAAATTTTCTTTGACTTACGTGAAACAAGTTTTCAGACTAAATGCACACATATGACCAATGTGAATTTAGAAAGTAATGAAATCGAGCTTTACTGTAACATTTGGCGCCCAACTAAAAGACATTATGAGGAGGATCTAATGAGTGTTAGAGCTGATATTTGTGCATTCATACATAACAAGTGTGATGACTCATGAGGAAGGGGACATGTAACTAATACGTCGATTTTGCTTTAATTTAGAGGTGATCTTGGTTTGTAACTATTTAGATCCCACGTTTATTATGACTACAGTATATAAAGATTATAACATATTTTCTAATACAAGGAAAAAAGAGCATGCGTCCGAAGTTGAAAATAAACCAGTCCATGTGAATTTAGACCAAGACTGGCCTTTGTTGAGATTGTCGTGTTTTGTATTTTACGAATGTTTCATAACTTATTTTTTTATGAATATATTGAACAAAAAGTCAATAACTAAATTGATTATATCTATTCAAGCTTATTAACAAGCTTACATGTATGATAATTTTTTCAAGTAGAGGAAAGCGTCTATGTATGGCCCCATTTTCTCTACTACATGTATTAGCGTCATTTCCAGTGCTTTGATTGTCGACTTATTTTTCTAATACGGGACTTTTGAGTCATGTTCAATCCGGAAAAAGCTTTATTTTTGTACGAAAAAATCAATACATCATTTCATTGAGAGGGAATTACTATTTAATTAACACTGTTGAGCTAAGGATGACTTATATTTAATCGATTTGTAGCGCTTCAAGTCAATTACTTTTCGTCAATTAAAATATAGTTTTAAGAAATGTCATATGGGAAAAATTATAAATGCACTTCAATTTTATAAATAATTTGTTTTTATGTGGTGTATATTTATTTCAATACGGTTAGAAATTCAGTGTTCCTTCTTACTTGTTTCTTAGGCGATCGTTTCCGCTTCAATTACACGGGAATTCAAATTTCAAAAGTCCCGTATTGGCCAGTTGTCTTTTTTATATAAGTCATATATGTATTGATCTATACTGCGCAAAAAAATTAAGGATCATACTCCTTTAAATTTAAATTTGAATTTTACCTTGATCCTCAACTTTTTTGTTGCGTAGATTATTTAGTTATAGATGAAAGGTACCGGTTCGTTTGAAGAAAATAATCCCATCAAGTCTAATTTGTCAAAAATCATATGAAGATGTTGAGTTCCCATTATGATACAATTCTTCCGTAGTAAAATATTTGATTAATCACATTCCTGTTGTAGATCATTGAAATCTCAATTTTCATCAGAATATCTGAAATTAAAATGAAATTACAAACCGTATCAAGATTTACGTCCGATAAGTGTTGATGTATTTGTTCATTTTACTTTGTATGCCACTCTCAGAATATATTGCAGGGTATTCCTTCTCTTTGGATGTTCTTAAAACCTTATTTGTTTTTTAGATTATATTGATCGGGTTTTTGAAACAGCAATCTGAGAGAAAGAAATGTAACGTGCAACAGGTCTACCTAGCGGTCTATTATATGTACTTTGATTTCGTTACCCGATTACACGCAGGAATCCAAAGAGCCAATTGGTATGTATTGACGCCTCGATATCAACGCTAAATATATACAACAAACAATGTATCTAATAACAATATTTCTATCTACTTTAAAGTTGTATATATACAAGTTTCTATCTAAATGTTCTCTGTCTTTATGTACAAATACTCTGTTTCTATGTTGGCTATAAGCTCACTGTATATAATCAATAGTCTATAAACGCAATGTTTATAAACCTTTATCCAATTCAACTTATCTCTACCCTATACTACACTACTATACTACTTATAATAAGAAAACTATCTTATAAGAACAAAGTACCTTTGTCTTATATATTCACTCTCTATCTCCTATATCACTGTATCCCTATGTATACGTTTTCTGCTGAAGTGAAATATCCAGGTAAATCCTGCAATTTGATTGGTTACCTTGATAGGGGATATGAGACCGTATCCCCATGGTAGCAAAATTACAATTTTTTAAAACGCTTTTAATAGAAAAATTATAGCACTTCTAGCAGAATATAAAAGTTATTCGGGCTTCACAGGGGATACGGGTTCATATTCCCTGTCTGTCAGAGACTGTGATAAGTCAACAACATCAGACTTTGGAATATCTAGTCACATGCAGAGTCTTACCTATTGACCTTTATACTTACTTTCTCTCGTGGAGAACGAATAGTCTTCCTTCAACTGCAGTTATCTCGACTATTTATACTAGATTTATCATATAGACTCGTCCACTTGGACGTTCCTATGTTTTAACATATATATGCCTACGTGATCACCGACACGTAGCCCTAATTATTTAGTTTCCACCTGTCAAAGTCCAATCAACATTGCCGTAATTAAAATCTATGTAGAATTAAATTGTAATTTAAACCATTTATCCAAATAAGGCATATATAGCTCCTCTCATAATCAAGATATGCAAAGTGCGTAAATAAAATATACAATTTATACACACAAAAAAGGTGTTCCTTTACGTTTTTTTTCATATGAATAAAATATAAAATAAAAAAGAGAGCTGACTCATATAGATTTTTCAATGTTTTTATCATAATGATTATTTATTCCTCTTCCTGCATGCAACTCTGATTTTCATGGGACCGATGCTAATTTTACATAATTTTGTTTTTATTGTGCTTGACTCTGGACAACTTCTTTTTTGTTTGTTTTCTTTAAGCACAAAATAAGTAGAAAATAATTTTCTGTCAAAAAATGCTTAAATATCCATGTAAACTAATGGAAGTTGTTCATTTCAATACCAATAAAGTTATTTAGATTTCAATCGATCGAGAAACGGATCTCTGTAAAAAAAAACACAAAATGTCCTTATCAATCAACTAATTAAATGAACCATTCCATACTATATACAACTAACTAAGGTGCTATTTACTAGTAGCATGTGTCTGTAACTCAATAAATCATTTTTTCGAAGGCACGTAGGAATGCAAAACTTTTGTATTCAGTTTCCGGTTATAGACTTATAGAGTTATTGTCAGTTGCTCCTATTGCCATGCACTTGCACTGTATACAAAATTTTGCATTATAATGTATTTATTCAGAATAAGTCGTGGTTGAATTACACTAGCTTGTAAAGCCTTGTGTTGATTTGAGGTTTTAAGGGTAGCTATTGTATTATAAAAGTTCATTATATAAAACCGTGTTTTAATGTACAAAACGCACCAAAGCTTAATTTACAATCGGCTGTTTACAAAATGGATTTGTGGAAATTACGACTGTTTGTATTTATGAAGAGGAACCCCCTGGTAAACAAAAGCCATATTTTAAAGCCTACATAGCTTAGTTTTCTAGAGCGACGGACGTACTTTTGTCGAAGATGTCACCACAGCAGAAGTTAGAATCGCCAATGATGTGATTGCCTATGATTGTTTGGCAAATTGCCGTAAAAATTAATACAAGCCCAGTAATCTTTCGACAACAAACGGGCATAGCACTCACTGTTTGTTGAGTTGTCACAAATTCTCAGACAACTTTACCTTTTGTGTATTTATTTTTTAGCCATTCACCACACATAGAGGAGGATTTGGATCCAAGAAAACGAGTTTAACCCCACAGCAATTTTTGCGCCTGTCCCAACTCAGGAATATGTTGGTCATTGGCCTGTCGTTGTCTTCTTATAAAATTTTAGTTTCTTGATATTCGGGTTATTGGATATGGTTCGTTTCCATTGATTTATTCACTTTTTACTTTTTTGGGCCATTTAAGGCTTGCTATATGGTGTGAGGTTCTTCACTATGTTGAAGACTGTAAGGTGACCCCAAGATGCTTTGTTTTAGACGTTTTAAATGACTTCTAATGACATGGAGTTATTTTGGAAATGAAGCTTGCGTACAGGAAAATATCTTCCCATGATACCAGCTTACAAAAACTTATACATTCTACACATGCGTAAAACTAATCCACCATACAAGATGCGCATGCTGCCAGAACAACTTTTCATGTCACTCATGCGGTCTGCATTACAAGGAATTATCACTCGAAAATGTTATAGATGATTACATGTAACAAATGAACGAGGTGTTTTTGAGTAATGAACAGACTGGACCATGTTATCAGCATTATAGTGATCCAGCGTCTACAACAAAATACATGATATGCTATAAATTGATATACTCAAACGGGATATAAGTTATTGTCACGTACATATTTATCGTCGAAAACGAATTGCTCTTACACTTACAACGTGTAATGTGTAAAAAAAATCTGAGAATATTTCACATTAGATACTGCACGAACAGTGGTATTTTCTCTTCTTTTGCAAACTAAAATCAATTATAACATCGTTTTTCAATTAAAACATGTGTTCATGTTCTGTTTTAACTTCAAATGATATCACTCGCGTTTTTATTAGTTTATTCTGCACTCATTCAACTAATATGCATAAATATGGTCAATATCGTTCGATGACCTTATCTATATGGGGAAATATAACTAATCTGAACACTTCAAAGACTCCAATAAAATTATTTGTAAAAGATACTGAAGTTGTATTTTATTTAGAAAGAATGGGTAAAAACACTACACTTTTAGATAGTTATTGGTAATGACCAGACTCCACAGAGAGGCATTATGATAATATATTGAATAACTGGTGCTGAAATTCACCTTTTTCCACAATTTGATTTATCTCCGATGTAACATATCAAAACTGTAGCTGCAGCACGTTTTGTGTCTCAGGTGTTGTTTGTTATTCATCAATTATTTACCATTAGCACCGCAACGTAACCAAATGGGGATTCTCACCACTGTACTTAAAAAGTACTGATTTTTGCATAATTAATCGACTATCAAATTCGTTTCTACACTACATATATTAAGAAAAGTGTCAGCTTTATAATTGTCTTAGCAGTCTGACCTTAACTTCATTACGTTGAATACCCCATATTATATATATACTATCACTGGAGCCTCTGATTATTTGATTAACGACAACCCCTTCAAAATTTCTCTTATTTTGCCATATAAATAGGCAAGTCTATGTTTTGATCACCTTATTGTTTCCTTTGTCATTGCTTATATATTAACTAATTGCGAGTTGATTGTTTGATTGACTAATTGGTTAGAATTTAGTGACAATTAATGCCTTTTAGAGGTAATTCAGCTTTTTTGGACGAGAGCATATAAATAGATTAACAGTAAAAGAAAAATAAAAAAAAAAATGCATGGTTCAAAAGGGGTAACGACTTTTTATTATTACCTCTAGAAAATGAAAAAAGGGGCAGGAAATGGGAAAATTTTGCTTAATTTTGAATTCCAGTGAGTTTTCTCTTTCAAAAAATATAGAAGGGGCTTTCAAACAGCAGCGAGTGTGGAGTTTCCACGCACTTATTCGCCGCCAGACCGTATTAAAGCTGACAACCCTGCATGCACAAGGTGCATGTAATCTGCTATCCTCAAATGAGGAATGTTGGTGTATGGGTAAAAAGCTCCTATAGAAACCCTGTAAAATATACACCTAGACTACATAAATCAAACTTCAACCAGAAAACGAAAGTACGAACTATCAACAAAAATTTGGAAAAAAACCATTAAAAACAAAAGTATTTACAGTGAAAATCATATATAAGCAACAAATTAAGGGATACGGAGTAATAGCAGAGAGTGAGATAAGGTGCTCCGGAATGTTAAATATGTGAATATTGTAAAGTACAAGGAACCTGGGATCAAAATTCATCACATCGTTGTTACATGTATATACAATTATACAGTCAAGGTACCACTAATCACCTACAATGTACAATGGCCGTAAATTACCATCACATGTCACAATCCGCAGGGGAACCGCACCAGAAAAAAAAAAACACAAAACAGACTAGAGATAAACATAAATAACGATAGGAACTCGGGATAGTCGGACTTGGTATGGACAATAGCAAAAGCTAGCAGTAGGGTTAAACCGGTTTATTGGCACCTAAAAATTGATACGATCAAAAGAAATATGTCAGTACTTTGTTACCGTATCCTGCTAGTCATGTATCACCCGTCAAATGAAAGAATAATAAGTTACAAGCGCAAATGACGTGGCAAGATGCATATGATGTCTGATGCTAGCATTGAAACGTGGCAACAGAAAATTATTGAAAAAAATACACAGGCAACGAATATCAAAGCAAAAAATGTGATAAAGGGAAAATGTAAATTAAAAAACCCACAACACGGCAATTAATAATAAACACATATAAAGACAAAAATAAAACAAAAATAAACAAAAATACACAAAATGCCCTACATATATTGGGAGTATCACCAGGTGCTCCGGAAGGCTAAGCATGATCTACGTCACGCATGACCAAGTCACACTGCCTATGAAAAGTCCGGTATTTTGCCAGCTCGGTAATTATAGCTCTCGATCTACTTTAATATGAAAAAGAAAGGAAATGGGGAAAATGTCAAGGAGACAACATCCCATATCCAGGTTAAAACGACTCAAAACAAAGCATCTAGGGGTCACCGTACGGTCTTCAACACAGTGAGGAATCTCACACCATAAAGCAAGCCCTAAATGGCCCCAAAAAGGTAAAAAAGTGAATAAATCAATGGAAACAAACCACATCAAATAACCCAAATATCAAGAAACTAAAAATTTATAAAATACACGGACAAGCCAATCACCAACATATTCCTGACTTGGGACAGGCGCAAAAATTGCGGTGGGGTTAAACTCGTTTTCTTGGATCCAAACCCTCCCCCTATGTGTGGTGAATGGCTAAAAAATAAATACACAAAAAGACTCACAGTAAAAATAAAACTAGAAAAAAGTCCAACTTATCAAGACGAGTACCCTTACAATGAAGTACATAAAACATGAAGACAATACACACAGGTACTGTCCGGACAAATGCTCGCAGTTACTGACAGCTAGCTAAGGACATAATTTCCGTTGACTATGATATCAAGCCTTCTTACATATGAAACTTCAATTGAAATACTTCTAAACAGATTTGGTATAACAACGTCATCAATTATGAAAGAAGAACATGATATTGTGCAATGCCAAATACTGCATATATGAAAAATTGTTTAAATTTAGTTATGGTGTAAAGCATTTGGGAGATGATCAATATTTTTGCCAACAAAAACCAGAAGTAACGATTAAAACTGTCTAATGACATTATTGTAACGATCTGTCATATCACTGGCATGACGGTAAAAATCATCTGTTCAGCTTTTTGAAATGGTCAAATATAATGGATACGACTACATTCAATTTAGTCTTATGCACTGTGTTAAAAGGGTATGTAAGTCTCTACTTTCACTTTCAAACTCTGGAACTCTAATATGTAATGCACTAAAACCGTCATCCGACTTTCTAACTTACGGGACAAACTTCACTTGACGTTACTAAGAAAATGAGTTATTGTGTTTAATTTCAATCTAGGTTAAGGTAATGAAGTGTATAATTCTTGAGGGATAAAATATTCTGGTTCAGAGAAAACAAATCCCACGCTTGATTTGAGTTGCGAACCAAAAATCAAACAATTTCTCGTAGCACTACATACATAGGCAAAATGTAACCCGGTAACAACGTTTCACGTACATTCTCGGAGGTCAAATGACCGTACTTACAGAGCCTAATTTTCTCATACACAATTCCAATACCACCAGATGCTCCAATAACGTCCAATACAGTTTACGTCGTTAAATTATATCTTGTTCGATAAAAAATATCATTTTGACCTTAAAATTTTCTTCACTAAGCCAATAACGACTTTAGAACTAATTACATGACAAATTTGCAATTCCTTTCTAGTTTAAAACATAAAGCAATAATCTTGATCCTCCTTGATGAAAGAACGTGCGTTCTTTTGAAATGCAATGTTGTAATATAATATCATGTTTTATTTCCAGTAAAAGTATCATGCTTTGTATGTTTCAATGAACGCTACTCTTAAAAGTTGCATATGATATAATACGTTTCAGACCAAGTAAAAGCAACGTAATTTGCATGTTTCAATAAATAACATGCACACTAATTGCAAATGGTTGAGTATTTAACAATGTATATAGTGCGAATATATATCCCAGACAATATATCAAAAATAATATTGCTCTTGTATAATTTACTGTGCTAATTTTAAACTTATCACATTAATCGATTGAGTATCAATTAGTGCAAATGGTACTTTAATTAGAATTTATGTCAATGAGGCATCGCGGACATGTTTAGAAATTTTCAACCTCCTTCAACAATTTTGAATGCATGTGCCGACCCAAATAATACCGAACATTCACGGCCATATTCGGCATAATACAAATAGTAATAAAGAGTTTTGTTACGAAAAGTTTACAGTGCTTACTTGTTATTACCACTGGGCCGATGGTCCTTAGTCAACCAGCCACTCCTTTTACACTTTCCTTGATACCTAATATCTTTTGGGATTCGAAGCCAGAGATGTTTTTTGATATTGCCTGCCTCCGAATCTCTTATCAACCATGATTTTATTCGGGATTTTTTTTTATCAAGTCCCCCTCCTCTTTCCTGGTAAAATAATGTTTGAAGTTGGAAACGTAAAATATCAGCGATTGTGGAATCAAAGAAGGACATATTTTCCTTCAAGAATCCCTAAAATATTGAATTGAACTTGCCTGGTATGGAAGTTACAGCTCCTTCTTTCCGATTGTCGCTTCGAGATGAACTCATTTACGCCATCTATTATTTCAGGAGGTTTGATCACGTGATCAACAGAACGTGCTATAAACTTTTTCGTGGTAAATTTTTTGGCTCTTTGTACATTGCAGAGAAGAGAAAAAATTACCACGAAAAAGACTATAGCGCGTGCCTGTCTAAAAATATCTAAAAAAAAACTCCTGAAAATGAAGATGGCGTAAACGAATGCATCTCGAAGCGACAATCTGAAAGAAGGAGCTGTAACTTCCATACCAGGCAAGTTCAATTCAACATTTTTAGGGATTCTTACAGGAAAATATGTCCTTCTTTGATTTCACAATCGCTAATATTTTACGTTTCCAACTTTAAACATTATTTTACCCGGACCGAGGAGGGGTTACTTGATAAAAATTTCCCGAATAGAATTATACATGGTTGATAAGGGATTCGGAGGCAGGCAATATCAAAAAACATCTCTGGCTTCGAATCACAAAAGGGTGACAACAAAAGTCCGAATCGATCAAAGGGAGAGAACAGTAAGAAAAATCCGTGAAAAAGAAAATAGGAAGACACCTTCGGAAACAAATAATATACATCTCCATAAAAATGATATTGCTGTATATTTTATTATATGTAATGATTTTTTTTATTTTTTGATTTATGTTTTATACATTTTATAGCCGCTGTATTTCTCAGATTTTTGTTGGATATATTATTATTATTTATTATGCCTAGTGGTGTATTTAACGTATAATATAAAGGCATTTATCCTCACCTAATTCATTCGGGAGCTTTTACTGTTGTTCCAATGAAATTATTGAAAATTTTCTTGATTTACACAACCATTGAATAACGATAAATGCATAGGAGTTCATAGGTAGTGGTAACCAAAGCCAAACTAATCTTGACCATAAGTTTTCAACATTTAACTTCTTATAATTTGCATGTGATGCTCAGCTCTGCTTTTCAAATGTATTTTCACGTATAATGCTAATAACCTGTTTACTTAAAGCCTACCTAAATGTTTGATGATTGATGACTTAGAACAATTCTTCAGGAAGTAGTTTTGTGGAAATGTTGGTAAATATGAAACCCTTGTACTACAGTTTGATGAGACAGGAATTGTTCAGAATAACAAGCAATGTGACATCCTGCTGAAAGAGGAGACTAGCAGTCCAGTTTCTAAAAGACCGTTTTCAAACATGCCCCAGGAAATGGTAGTACTCAACAAATTTTACAAACGTTACAAGAAAATGAACTCCGAATTTCCTTAACAAAGTTTACATTATATCGTCGGATAAAAAAATGCGAAGAAACTATTAAGATTAGTGCAGAAGAATAAAAAGTCAGAAGAGCAAGAAAGGTAAATGATGAAAATTTTATTCTAGGTTGAACAAAACCATTATTTCAACCAATTGTTTCCACTGTTCTAAAGAAAGGAACTACTTGTTTTATATATAGGGTCCGTAAGTCTCGTCTAATTTTTAAACTTCCGGGAACATAAATTGTACCCGGAAATTGCATTCTGCACAGAAATATACGACGTTCCAAACAAAAAGTTTGAACGTCATAATACTCAGACGTCATGTTTTGGCGGGAAATGTTTGCGAATAGCATTTTTATCGTGAATTCTCGATGGTCACATGACGAGACTTACAGACCCTATGACATGAGGGGATGATTCAAGTCCTTTATGGGGAAGTGTTTGAAGAATTATTGCTTTGAAAATACGATAAATATCCAAGTTGCATAATCAGCTGTAAATTTCGTTATGCTGTACACGTGTTTCAAGGAGTAACTTCTCATCAGCAAAATTTAAATCGTACAATCTATGAAAGTAACTCTTTTAGCATTGTAGGGAAACTTGGTGTATTGTCCAGCTGTCTAAATAGAGAATAGATTTGAAGTAGACTGTAGAACCTTACTTCCAAAATTAAAGGACGAAAAGCAAAAATTGCCAGTGTAGCCAATGAAGAAATCTCACAAAGTAATAGTTGAATACTTGCAAAGAAAGTTGCCAATAAATTTTTTGCTACAACAAGATTTAAAATGCTTAAACCCCCTGTTACAAAAAGAAGAGAAGGATTCAGCTGGATTAAAAGAACCACATATGAGATCGTCTGGCGACAATACGTCGATGTCCAATGACACATGTAAATCATGTTACACATGTAAAGTGTCTGAGCGTTATTGATAAAAATTCTTGAAATTTTCAATTCTTGAGATGACTGTAAGGTTTAAATGGTTATGGTCAAAGATTAAGTGGAAAGGGATATTGCGATGAAGATCAAATACTAGTAGTTTTTAACTGATTGATTATTTCTGACACAAAGTCCAACAACAATGGGTACAGAAAACATTCAATTTAATGAACTTAGAAATGTAATGCATTCTGCTGAGGTTGAGAGAAATATACATGTATATGAAAACAAAAGAACTGTAACCCCAGATTGAGCCTTCATGTTAGAAAGCTCCTGAAATGGAATGATAAACATACTCTCAATTCAGATGTCAAAGGAAACGTCCTTTTTGCAAATTGGTATTGATATGAAATGCTTATACAGAAAGACTAAGAAAAAGAAGAGAAGGAAAAGACTCAAAGGTCAAAAGGAAAGAGGATTTTAAGAATGAGAGAGGATGTTGATTAGAGAAGACAATTAGGAAAGGCTGAGTTCGAAGAAAAAGGAAAAGATTTGTTAAATTGAAAGGGAACTTTCAAATGAATTAAAACGGCAAAAAAAACTTTTTAAGGAGGTAGATGAAGGACATTCAAATTTAATGAGAATAAAATCTTGACGATGCTAGTTTGCTCAAAATTTACATGAAGTAGCCGAAATGAAAATGGAAGACACAAACGAAAAGCTACCAAAATGCTTGTAGAAGAAATGAAATTAGTTATACTGAGAGGAAAAAAGTGTTGGAGGTATATTCTTAGAGATGTTTTGTTGAAACCAACAAAAATAATTCACATATATGTTGACTTTTTCAGTGTACTTCCATTTTTTTTTTAAATATTGCTCGTAAAGAATGTATTATGATTTTCATTTTGCAAAGCAACCATAAAATGCACAACTTATAATTCTCTGACTAATGTTGATAATTTTGTTTTATACTGATTTAATTTCATTTAAAACGCTTATATAACTGTAGATAAAATGTCTGTAATTTTCTATTTAAGAATGCATATTATTGATGCTCGCTGGTCATGTTTTTGGAAATTCTGTCAGATTTGCATTTCTCTGGTTTTATTCAAAACCATCGTATTTTTTTTTGTTGCCCTCGAAACCCTATATTTTGTTTGATAAATTCACATTATACATCATTGCAGCATTCTGACAAAAATCATTAAATCGTTTTTATTTGTAACTTTCATACATGAACCTTGCTTATATTAAACCTAAGAAAAATTCAAAAGAGTTTAGTTTTCCGGTCAATTTTTAATCATTTAAATCTCAGAAATGACTTTTTGATTGCTTAAATTACATTTGTACATTTTTTTCAGTTTTCTGAGACAAAAAAAAACCATTTATTTGAAATTCTTTTTATTTTAACATTGACAAGCGAACATTCTTTAGTCATGTGCTATTTTTAATATTTCCACGTTTTTTTTTTAGTAATATATTTTTATTTCTACAAATACCATCATATACATGTGAAGATAAATTCTAATTAAAACCTTTCATCTTAAATGAGTGTTTTTATATTGTTTCAGGTAGTTAATAAGAAGTAGTCTGTGACATGATATTTCACTAAACGTAATTATGCAGGAAAATTAAAAAATAATCACACCCCCTTAATCCTGTCAATATTTACGGATTGAAATATAACAAATTCAATGAATACAACCACATTTGTTATTTACTAATAAATGCATTGCCTCATGGTGACTTCAAGATAAAGAACAACAATAAAAGCGTTGTTCCTTTGCTTGATTTTTTCACTGTATTTGTAGAGACTTTGTCACATTTGCATTTACTCCATATCCTTTCATTCGCCATTGAGTTTAAGGATGGTCACTCCTCAAGTTCAGAATGTCAAGGATTTGAAATCAGTATGCGTATTTAATAGAACATCGATCATACATTATTTTAAGCAAAAAATATTGATAGGTCAGTGTGCTCGTTTTTGAGATTAAAGTGCCTGAAATTTTGGCGGGAAACCGAACTCCTCTAGACTTTTCATTTACTTTGCATTAGGGCAATCGACCTTTGAATACAATGAAGATATATCAAGAATTTCATCAAATTTTGTCAGAAGTGTATTCAAGATGTATACAAACATATTTTGAAAAGAAAATTGGGGGTCAGTGTGCAAAATTTTCTAATGCATCATGATGGATAAAATATGAGAATCCCGAAAGTCAGAGACAGTTTCAAAAACATGAGGAGTGACCATCCTTAATAATATATAAACTAGATCAAGAATCAAGGGTCTCTGTACAGAGACATCGATGGCCGAACTTTTTATCCGTACCTTTTATAATAAAAAGACTTATAATAAAGATTTTCAAACATTTTGAGTTTCACACTGCTAACGCTTAAGTTAGTTTTTTGTCCTTGTCCATTTTTATTGATCTGTTTTGTTTTCTTTTTCATATTTGTCGTATTGTTTACTAATGTGTTAATGTTAAAATGGATAACATGAAACACCTACAATGGCTGAAAATTATAATTACATGCAACAATTTACAAGGGAACTACACAAGAAAAACACGTATAAGACAGAAGACAAACGTAGACAACGATAGGAACTCGGGGCAGCTTGACTTGGTACCGACACTAGCAAAAGCTAGCGGTAGGGTTAAACCGGTTTATGGGTAGCCAAATCTCCCCTTTATCTGTCCCGTTTCCCTATAGTATAAAAACATACGAATAAAACCCAATACAGGTAGACTACTAATCCATGACCACAATCTTGAAAGGAGAGAGAAAGACAATACGTAATTTTGAAAGATGGGTCTAGGGGTGCTCGCCGCTAAACTGCCGACAAGCTCAAGGAGCCTAGTCTGCTGGTAGAACACTGTCGCACTACGGAAGAAAAATCAAACTCAAAACTTCCATATAAGCCATGTTTTTTCGATTTTGGATGGTAAATGTTTCCCATCACTGCATTTTTGCTTCTGTATTTGTCATATGAGAACATTTGATACCTTTGAGATTTTAGATTTATATTAACATCATTTAATTCAAGTATTCAAAATCAAATATCAAAATTGAAACAGTAAATATTAATATAAGTAAGAAATGACAGGCGACACCGCTCCTTTGCTGATACGATAAACGCATTGTTTTGAATTAAAAATTGAAAAAGCACAGCAACGTTAGCCTTGTTATATACTACAATGAACACTTGATAAAGACAACAAATGTACAAAAGTTTTTCAGAACAGAAAACCTAAAGTTGCTCGCTTTTCAATTTGAAGTAAAATTGGATTTCAGATAAATGTGTGAGTGTTTTTTTTTCGTCAGGAAATTGAAATAAAGTAAGTGAGTACCGAAATAAGCATTTAAGAAAAATAATAAATGGCTTATCTCGTTTTTAAATACAAGTGCTTAAAATTTTGACATCCTCTGATCTTAACATATTTAAAACTTTTATAGAGAGGGTGTTGTTCTTAGAGAGGGCGTTTTTATTTTTCTTCGAAGTGAAAGCGTTGTGATAAGCAATGCAGAAGTTCGATTACTCATGATTAAGCATTATTTTTGGTATTTTGGAAATTTGATGCTTATTGGTATATTTATTCTATTTATTCTGTGTTTTTACCATTAACCTTTAATTCTCATGAAACTACTAAAAAAGAAAACTGTCTGTCTGAATGTTCGTGGTCGACTTTTTTACTCTACACTCACTACATATTAGAAGGGATTAAGGAGAGTTCATACTGTGAGTGCTTTAGTTTTTATTGTTGTATTTGTATTCTTTGCGTTTTGTGGTTGTGTATCGTCTTTGGTCTTCCGTCTTCAGGTGTTCTGAATTGACAGTTACTTCGGTATTTTGTTATTTACTCTTGTCTTGTCTATGGACATGACTTTGATTTATGTAGTCTTGTTTGTTCCTTCGGTATTCTACTCTCGTTGTTTTGAGAACAACAAAATGTGTTTACCATATCGGATTATGTTTAACCCCGAAATACATCTTTTAGGGTTATTTTTGGTATTTAGGTATTCAAAAAATCGTGACAGTGAATAGAATTTTTAGTAATTTCGTATTGACATAAATGTAGAAACTTTTGAAAAACATGTTGCTTTTGTACTATGAAGATTGGATGTTATGATGTTATGATATGATTACAACAGACACTTCTTACAGTTGTACAGAGACTGGTTCCTCAAACAAAAACAAAAAACAAACAAAAGCAAAAAGAAAACAAAACAAAAACAAAAAAAAACAAAAAAACAAAAACAAAAAACAAAAACAAAAACAACAAAAAAAAA
>MJUU01027870.1:50987-65941 GCA_002080025.1 Modiolus philippinarum
AAAAAAAACAAAAAAAAAACAAAAACAAACAATATGATGTCCTCGAAAAAGTCCGTAATTGTAATTTTTTTTTACTTTATGTCTTAAAATTCCGACTTAACTTTGACAAGTCAAAAAGTGCATAATGAAACTTGTTTGTTATACTTGTAAGCATGTGATAAATTTCAGTATGCGGACATATTAATACTTATTAAGCATCATTCTTCCATATTTGATATATGATTCATTTTTCTTGTACATTATATTGGCTTGTTATATCAGCGACGAGGAAGTAAGAAAGACGACAATTTATTTTATAAGCATGTTATTTGTAGTTCCACATATTTCATTTACTTGCAGTTTGCGACAGAATGTAGTTAATAATACTGATACAAGTTTATTGGTAATTGAATGGCAGCACATTTCCGCATATATGATTGATTTGTTGAATGACTATATCTGATAAGAGTTATTTAAAACCAATAAGCTGTCATTCTACGTTTCAAATTTATTTGTGAAAACAGTTATTTCTGCAACTTACGTTTCCACTCTGCAGATAAAACTATATATTCCGATTTACAGATGTAAGCCTGCTTTTGATTGGATGACGTTCCTTGAATGTCAACATATATTCGGAAAACTGCCAGGTAATATAAGTTGTCATGGAAATTAACAACGTCATAACATGAAAACAAAATGTTGAAATTGATAAGAGTAATATTTTTCGCAGATTTCATTTCACCAGGGCTGTTCATCGGAATATAAAGGTAATTCAGGTTACAGACGGGGTATATAGCGTGACATACCCAGGATGTTTATTATATTTCCTTCGGCTTCGCCTCAGGAAATATAACTAAACATCCAGGGTATGTCACGCTATATACCCCGTCTGAAACCTGAATAACCTATAATATTTGGAAAGTATATGTAGTAACGACCTCCAGGGTATAACTTATATTTGTACCATTGATATGGGAAAATATGTATTGATTCAGGCTGGAGTCCCCTCAGGAATTTGACCCTAGATTTTGAAAAAGTGGAATGAATTCAAGGTACCGGATTACATTTAACGACATCATGGTACAAATATCAAGATATCCAAAAGCTAGTAAGAAGCAAGTAATATGAAGGGCCTTATAGGGTGCCAAAATTTGCAAAAAGAGGTTTAGCTTGAGAGAGTTTTCACCATGGTTGAGAGTGGTGTCAAAAAAGCAAGAATCGCAATCTATCAGTCGACATGTTGTATAATTCTTTTATGATTAAGCATTTATGCGATCCAATATTAAGCGCTTTGTTAAATTTGGTGGTGCTTTGAATAACCAGGGATGCAGTTACGGTCAAGCACAATGGCAAAGAACAGATTCTAGTAAATACAACTTGTTGTGGCTCATGTCCCAATTTGGACGAAGAGGATAGGCCAGGCTAGGATGACATTTTTAACACACCCGTCTCAGTAATAATTCTTTAAAACGTAAAAATATAATCTTTTGTGTTTCGAAATAGCTTTATGAATTTTATAATATTTGAAATGGGTTAAACCATTTTGAAATTGAAGGTCATAGAACAAAACATGCTCTAACTAATGATTCGCTATATTTATTGCTTCCGGTTTTGAATACACATTGCTGGCTTGTTCAATTGTGTTTGTGTTTTCCAGATAATCTGTCTACCTTGCGTATGATTATGTGTGTATTTCTTCCATGCATCTCCTTTCAGTGTTCACTTTGTATTATAGACATAGGAAAAACGAAAGGATATGGAACGAATGTACATGCGACAAAAACGCACACGATACATAGAAAACTCCAGTTTATCAAGGACAGGGCTTTTATTCCTGTCTACATCTTGATGTCGCCTGAAGGTCTTCAGCTAGAGGTGAATAATATTCACCCCCTCAAGCGAAATCAAGAAGGTCCCTAGCGTGCACTTAAGCGGTTATCTTGACAAAAATTATATAAAGATCACAATAGTTTACTTTTTATACATTTTCTCTATATCTCATAATTTTTGTATCAAAAAGGGTCCAATACTGATGTAAACTTTGTTAAATAACAAAATACCGATGTTACTATTAATTGAATTACTCAGTGAAGTTTCAGAAAATATAGATTAATTTATTTTTAAAAATCCAATTTAAGGAAATTATAAGCATATGTTTTATATCGCACAAACGTGTTAATGTCCAAGTAGATAAACAAAGGATCCGATTATTCCATCAACAAAGTTTTCCTCCTTTTGATACGGATAACAATTTTCGTCGCGTTATACTTGTTATTTAATTATTCATCTTACTCCTATCAATATGAAAGGAGTTCAAGTTGTAAGTAAATCTTATTAGTTAGTACAATTAATGCTCTTTAATATTTGATATCTATAAATACAATGTTTCCCCCAGGTCTAGTTGTCAAATTTTCACCATTATACCGTTACTTTCGTTTAAAGCAAATGTAACAGTAATTATTGTATATTTCAATTTGAATCCATAAATATGGAAGAACGCTGATTATTAATTTCAGTAATCTCAAAGGCAAGAAATGTATATACACTGAGTCAAATATGATGTCCCTAACATATTCTATAGAAAATGCGCATATGCAGAAACTAAATTAACAATATTTTGTTATTTATAAAATAATTCATTAAAGATCATTAAAGCTTATCATCAGAAATTAGCTACCAGCTACAGTCACTGTATTAATAGAAAAGATGAAAATCGAGTGCACTACATTTATCAAATACGAATTTCTAATCTATTTTAAAAATAGAAATAAAATTAGTGTTACAGGGAACACATTGTGTTCTTAAACTGTAGATAGAATATTTGTCAGTTTGAACCCTGGAATCATCAGTTACATACATTTTGCAATCGTCAGTTACATAAATATAACACCAGAATGAAAATTTACTCTGCTAGTACTTAAAAACGTGCATACGCGGATTCTGTTTTGGAAAGGGAATATATAGTGTTGGTCGAAGGTAGTCGGGTAAAATATTCAAGGATTCCTCTTTATTTTGCTTAGTCCTTTTTTTAGATGTTGCACTTCGCAAGAGAGAGAAGTTTTTACCCTTTGGGTTACCGCCGCAGTCAAAGCAGTGATTTCAGCATCAAAAGAAATTACAAAATTGCTATTTTACTGCTCTCCCCTCCTAGTAAATCTTTTGTGCTTGGAAACTAACAGTAAAGAAACAAAAGAAGACGATAACCCCAGTACAATTAATATATATCTATCAAATATTTTGGTCCCTTATGAACAGGAAATATAACAAAATAAACTTAATTAGTTCAAAATTTAAATATACACGTTTTGTTGATACCCATTATTACGTTTTATTAAAAAGTAAATATTTAACCAGACGTTTCGTCTTTGAAGTATATGTCAATATATATCTATGTTTATTTATTACTTAAATAAATCTAGTAAATATCATTGTTATTCAAATATTTCATATTTATTTTTGATGTTTAACCGTCTATCTTTGGACATGTTTTAATTTGGCCAATTTAGTTGACATTTAGAATTTAGATTTTTTACAAATAAATATGCGAAATAACCATTATCATCTGCATAAAGACTAAGAAAACAAAACTGTTTGAAAGTGGATTTGATGTATAGCTTTTACTGTATTTTCTCATCTTTCTCTGTAGGAAAGGTCTTTGTTCATTTATTCAACAATAGTCT
The DNA here is from genome assembly GCA_002080025.1 of Modiolus philippinarum. Taxonomy (NCBI): domain Eukaryota; kingdom Metazoa; phylum Mollusca; class Bivalvia; order Mytilida; family Modiolidae; genus Modiolus; species Modiolus philippinarum. The sequence goes on from MJUU01027870.1 coordinate 54,647, forward strand.
TGAATGCTGAAAGAATAATTTGGTATTGACAACTTTAGTCTTTAAATATGATTATTAATAATGACATTCATTCAAATAATTGAAAAGCATTGGTTTTGTCACTATTTTACCTTAACATGTATGGCTTCAATTTTATGCTGTCAATTTTCTTTTCCCTGGTGTAACTTTTCAGTGCCTCTTTGTCATCAACTATACTGAAGCTGACACGCCATTTGAGATATATTTCTTATTGAAAGGACTGTTTTGTTAAGAAAATGGTTCACTTATATTATAGATAGCAAGTTAGCCACAACTCACTCATATGGCAGGAGTAATTGGTTCCTTAAAAATTACGATAATCGGAATAACATAAAGCCTTAGCCACTGTGTATTTAATTTCTGCATATAACCATTAGAGACAACTTGAGTGCAGTTCGAATCAGAACTTTTGGAAGACAGGAAATCGAAATCTGTGTAAAGACTGACAGAGATCAAATTGCCAATATGCGCAAAATATTAAAAGCCAAAATCAGCTTAGGACAGAGCTATGCAAAAGGGAGATACTCCAATCCGTAGGTTTAGGCAAAAGTTTTTAAATTCAGATATTTTACATTTCTTAAAAAAATCGGTTTTCGGGTCAGTAACGAGGGACTTATTACATGGATGTTGAATATTGAATACCCTCGGGGACAGAAATGAGAAAAAAATGTTGAACTCTTAAACCAAAGTATAACGAGAAACGGGACTTTTAGATGAATGTCCAATCTGATACTTTACCATTGCATTGAATTTTTCAAATGCCGTTATATTCAAATAATTATTTACACTGAGTCTTTTTGAGAAAAGAACATCTTTATGTGATCAAACCTAATCCAACTGATCATATTTGATAATTTCTATAAGAAAATAGAAAAATCCATAAAGGATATACCTTTAACATACAACTAAAACCTGTTTGATTCGCCTTTATATAAAACGTCGGCACCAGTTTCTTACCTGTTTCTTAGTGACATTACTTATAAGCAGACAATAAGAGGAATATTTGTAAACTTATCATTATTTGTACACATAGCATTAATTAAATAAGTCTGCATATTGGGTTCATCAAAATGTGAAATTATTTCACACAAACCGCAGGCACCAGTGTTTAAGTAATGAAATTTACAATGAAAGGATATTGTGTGAATGCACATGAGACAAAGTCTGAGCAAATGCATGATTAAGCAAAGCAATGGAACAACGCTTTTATTGGTGTTCTTCATCTTGAAGTCACCATGAGGCATTTAACAATGAGCTATGATTATACATCATTAGTAAATTCCAGACGGCCCCCTAGTACCGGTTTGAGCGGAATTCATTGCTAATATATAATCATGTATGCTACAACACTATGTACATTGGCACTATATCACTCTATTTTTTCATTAAAATTTGTTCACGTAAACTCCTAAAATTTATGCTTATTTCAACAACCTACAAAAGATTTTCTTAACCTGGTTGATTCAATTCATGCAATAAATCGTGACGTTTTGTGTCCATCTGAGGATATCTTAATTCAACAACAAGCTTGCATATGCACATATCAGTGTATACAGTACTTTTGATTGATTGAAAAACTATATCTGACAAGGTGTATTAAAAAAAACAAAAAGGTGGCGAATTTACGTTTCAAAAATTTATCTGTGAAAAATATTTTTATTAATTGCTGTAAATCCAAAATGAAGTCAATTGAGAAGAGTGAGTGATAGAATTTATAAAAGTAAATGCCAGAATTGTCGTAAAAGTACATGTAGTTGAAGTAATTATTAAGATAGTCATTTTGACACTATGTTTCTACTATATATGTTCCCGAGCATCCCGGTGACCATCTTTTAATGACTGCCGCAAGCTGGTAGCTGTCACAATGTTAATTGTCTGGTGACCATGAATGTTTGAATGTCTGCCGTAAGTTTCTTCAGGCAAGAATTTCAAGTATTTATTCTTTCATCAAAATCAAGGTATTAATCAAAATCAAGAAAAATTACATTTTTAAAAAATCTTTTTCGTAATTGTTCGCTAGCGCTGTAAATGTCCGCTGGACCGTCGCAGTTCATTATACTTTTCCGGTTTTTAGTCAAACCCCATAATTGTTCGCTAGCTAATTGTTCGCTACAATTGTTCGCTAGCTTGAGTCAAGCTGTTTCTACAGTGCAAATAAAATCAATACATTTGGAACGTAGATATAACAAAATATGTTTAAAATCTGAATAGAAAAAAACGAATAAACATGGGACCCAAAGGGTTGCCAAAATTAGAACAGAACACTACACAAGAGGGATACAGTCGCAGATAAGTAGTTTGCAATTATTATTCATTTATGATTAAGGACTTACATAAGCCCAATCCAGTGCTTTGTATGATATAATCTTTCATTTGCGGGTACGACAGCTGTCTTGATTATTATGTGCTAAAACGAGAAAATGTATTCATTAGTATTTTAAAACTGCTGTTTGAGTTTTATAACATATTTAAAATCGTCAGACAAAGTAAGGTCGGTTTCAGCTCATTGTTTTTAGAAAAAAATTGTTTTAAAGAAACTTATTTTCCTGAAACAAAAAATGTTTACCGTAACAAAAAGCTATTGTTATCGCTAACGGGTTTGACTGTATTGGTGAACCTTTTGTCTTTGTGCTTTCTGTGTAAAGTGGTTATTATCATGCGATGTTTTGTGTTTTTCCTTTCTCTCCTTTTAACGTTCTTCTTTATATCTTAGCAAAGTTCCCTCTGAATCCCTTTAATTTATTATCATTCTATCAAAAATCTTTATATTTCGGCACCAAATTGTCGTAGAAACACGTCGTTGCAAAAAAAAAAAAAAAAAAAAAAATGATGGTAGTGATGAAGATTTGGTTCTTAGCATGTGCAAGCTCATGCTTCCGTGCCTGTAGGATAGCTACACAACTGGTTTAGTTGTTTATGAAGTGGTTCTATGTTTAAATTCCTTTTGTCAATTATTCAATACATTTTTAGAAAAAAATATGACTCTGCGTTTTATCTTTTTTCATCAATACTTTAAGTTTAAGCAAATTAAAAGCAAAGGTTTGATATCGCGCAAACAAGTGTTTATATCGCACAATAGTCAAAGTGAATCCACGAAGGATAAGATTATCACTTCCACATAGTTGTCAGCCTTGTAATACAACAATTCTCATCACGTTTGATTTGTTGACTCAAATATATCAATTATTTATCTTACTCCTATAGAAGGAGTTGTAGTTGTAAGCAAATCTTATAAGTTCACAAATCTATATATTCTAAAGTCTGATTTTTATTAACAAGGTTTGATGAGGAGTTGGTTTCCGAAATGGCCATACAGCTCATTTAAATTTTTGCAGTTGGAGTTAAAATATGTGTTATGGTCTCATGTTCATTTACTCCATATCCTTTCGTAAAATATTATCAAAGTTTGTCAAGTTCCTAACATTATACCGTTACTGTTGTAATTAGCAAATGTAATTGTTATATTTATTCCATTTCAATCAGTAAATATCGAAAACCATTGAATATTCAATTAGTAGCCCCAAAGGCACCAAACGTATATAGGTAGGTCTCGGACACATTCAATAGAATAATGCATTAAAGATCTTTAAAGCTTTTAAGCAGAATGACGTCATAAAATAATCACAGTTACGGTTGAAAATAGAAAGAACTACATTTTATGGATATCAAATATTTTTCTCTTGCATGTGTTTTTTAAATAAAAATAGCGTGACAGGACAGGCTATCTGCGTTAAGAGCATGTTCTTTTTATAATTTTTTTATAATTTTTTTTCAAAATATCAACATACATTTACATAATACAAATACAAATGTACAATATTATATATTAACAATCATTTACCTAATATCCATATTTAAAACTGTCTACTTTCTTACTTTTGACACATAACATCTCTATTTTATACATGTATTTCAATTTTTCTTGCAATGCTTGTAAAGATAGCTGGTGTTTAAAATATCTTGTGTTAAAAATATATTGTTTAATATGCATAATAATAATATTATATGGGTCACCCTTAGAGATATTGGATGTGTTACCAAAGATAAAATTAAGCTTTGTAAATGGTATACTTACACCATTCACAAGGAACCAGTTATTAATTTCACGGAGATCTGTCTCTGTTTCATAAAAAGTGCAGTCAGCATTATTAATTATATTTATTTTGGAAAGAAAATAATGTGTAGCAATAATGCGATGATTAATTCTGTATTGTAGCCACTGCAGTTTAGTATTATTAGTAACTTTAAATGGCAAAACAAAAATCTTCTCTAATATATGCACTCGTTTATTATTTCAGTCAATTTTATTTGACCTTGTGGTGTAATATCATTTTGGTTTAGTATCTTATACATATCCCTAGAACCTTTTTTACTTCTTAAAATGGTTGATATAAATGAAGGAATGAATGGATATTGTAATTTATAATTAGCAACTTGAAAAAAGTTGGCAGCATGTTTTACTGCTGCCATAATACTATTATACTTCATTATGTTTTCTCTAATTCCATATCTTTGGTGTAACTGATCCAAAGAAAGATATGATCCATCATCATTCACTAAATCATTTATATATTGGATGCCTTTGATAAATCAATCTTTATAAAGAACAGTTTCACCACCAATTTTTATTATTTCATTAAACCATATTGGAGATGTTAGAAAATAATCCAAATCTACATTTACCTCTCTTTCTATTACAATTTTCCATGAATTCAATACATCTATCCAAAATTTATTTTTTACATTCTTCTTAACTGTTTGCAAATAGCCAATCCCACAATTAAAGAATTTGTTAATATCTAATGATGAACTGAAAATACTTAACCATTTTGAATTATTTTGAAAAGCTCGTCGTATCCAAGTAGATTTTAATGCTGTTATAAAAGAAGTCAGATTTATCATTTGTAAACCACCATCTTGGTAATCTTTCTGCAAAAAATCTTTTTATAATCTATGGGTAGGTGAACTCCATATAAATGTGTAAATGAGATTGTCAATTTTCTTTAAAATATCATCACTTGGATTAGGAAATAATCAGATCATTTAAAACTGGTAAAATTAATGTTTTCACAAATGTGATTTTCCCAATAATGTAAGGTTTCTTTTTGACCATTGGCTTATGAGGTTCTTAATTTGAACAATTCTTTCCTCATAATTCAATTTAACCATTCTATCTGATAAACCAAGAAGCTTGAATGCTGTTTCCCCCAATTTAGATTTCAGTTTCTACATAAGACTTCCCCACTATATCTTTTACTCCCAATCCAAATTACTTGGGTTTTTGAAAAATTTATATTTAATCCTGATATTCCAGCAAACCAATCTAATTCTAAGGGAGCTTCTTGTCAAGATTTTCAGATCCATCTAAAAGTAAAGAAGTTTCATCGGCAAATTGAGAAAGTTTATGTTCAATCTGAGTAAAGTGAATTCCTTTAATATTTTTATTTCCTCTGATTTTGATTGCAAGAATTTCAGCGCGCAGAATAAAAAGATACGGTGGTAAATGATCACCTTGGCGACAGCCACGCTCTATATCAAAGAAGTCTGATATATTCCCCCCCTGTATCACGGCTGACTTAATATTACAATAAAATACTTTGACCCAGTTTATTATACTTTCACTAAAATTAAGAAAATAAGAACAGTAAGTAAAAATTCCCAAGAAATTGAATCAAATGCCTTTTCAAAATCGATTAATAATAAAAGACCTAGAATTTCATGTTCTTCTGTATATTGCATAACATCATATATAAGTCTTAAATTTTCTCCAATATAGCTTCATGTTTATTAAAATCGCTAGTACATCAACTGGGCTAAAGAATCAATTCTTCAATTAATTTGATTGTAAGCTTGGCCCTTAATTTAAAAGATCCTGGGTTCAATGGTCGGATGTGGTCATAGCTAATTTTGTAAGGAGAACCATGTTCACCAGTTACAATACCTTGTTGAGCCTCGCGGAAATCAGCACCATATATGCAACTGAAAATATCCTTTCTAAATATTTTGTTTTTGGAAAAGCGCTCACCCTTATCTTATTGCTTGCATTCAGTATCATATCGAATATTGATAAAAAAAATTATACTTTTTTTTGTAAAATCACTGGAAAATGGAGTACACTGGGTATGTCCATAAAATAGAATATCATAGATATTCCTGTTTGCATATTTTCTTTCTGAAAAGGAAGACATTATTTGAGTATTCATGTCATCAGTTTAAAAAAATCAATAATCAATATTCATTACATAAGTTTGTTAGCAGTATACTGTAATACCAATACCTAAATTAGAAAATTTTATTCTTTCCCTGTATTGGGGAAAGCTACACATAATCTGAATATTTTAGGCTTCAACATCATCATATCGAATCTGGAAAAAAATCTTCTGTTTTTTTTCGAAAAAATAAGCATAGTTTGAGTATTTGAGTCATCAACATTATTTACAAAATTGCAAAAAAGGGAAACACAATTACCACAGGCCAAAATATAAAAAAAATCCACAAAATAAAACAAATTAAGTACAAACGAAAAAAAAAACGATTTGAACCCTGACAGTCCAACTTTGATCACCCAAACCCACGTTGAAGAAATACAGACAATACGTTGATAACTTAGCAGTAATTGTACATTATTTGACTACCTGAAAGAGTAGCATGATCATCAATAGATATTTTTACTATCCAATCATCTTATATTTGATAAGCATTTAAATACAATCAAACAATTTACGTTAACTTTGGTAGCTGACGGCTAAAAAAAGTATGTGACGACTACTTTTATACAACCAATTTATATTTCTCTAATTTCTGCCCTGTTTTCACGTTTCCTGTACAGTTGGAGAAATGCGTTTCTCCTCTCTAGAAAGAATGCTGTTTTGGTAAGTATGACGTCAATATGTATGCCGTTTTCCGACTTTACCATTGTAACGTCATGGAAAAAGGCGACTATGCATGATGACGTAAAGCTAAAAAATCGCATTTATTTCGGATCATCAGAAAAGGGGGGGTCATGTTTTTGTCCAAAATCTCCTTGAAATCATTAGATAAATAAAATCTACAACCGTCGCTTGTGAGAAACGACATTTCTACATTCTCGATAGTTAAATTTTCAAATGTTTTAAACGCTCGGCAAGCCTCGCGTATAAAATTTTGAAAATTTAACTATTTCTAGTGTAGAAATGTCGTTTCTCACTCGATGATGTTGTGGATTCTATATGTCTCCAATAATTTGGCCCCTTGTGAACAGGAACTGTGCTTAACAGTTGGAACAAGATGAACGTAAGATGAAATTTAGATATAGGCTTTTTGCAGATATCTTTTTTAACTGTTATTTTTTCTAAAAAATAATATTTAAGAAACAAATCTTCTTTAAACTATATTTCAATATATATCTACGTTTATTTATATAATTAATGCTTTGTAATTAAATAAGTCTAGTAAATATTTATGTTAAGCAAATATTTCATATTAGCCTTATATGTTGAACTTTCTATTTTTGGACAATTCCTAATTGGACGAATTTAGTTGACAACTGGAATTTAGTATAATATTTTCACAAAATTTATATTTAGAAGAAAAAAAAGATTCTGAATAAGACTTACATATTAGAGCTGAAGCATCTGAATTAATGCTTAGAGTTTGAAAAGGATTGTACGCAAATTTCATGTATAGTTAGAACTATATTTTCTCCTCGTTCACATTTAGAGAAGGTTTGTCATTTGTTCAGTCAAAAATAGGTGAAACAAATTGATTCTATATTCACACACAGTTTTGTCATAAAACATGGTTTTCAATCATGGCATACATGGCAATAATTGAAAAACCATCAGTTTTTGTCACCATTTGACCTAAACCTTTTTGGGTGTAATATCAGTTTGTCTATTTTCTTTTCCCTGGTGTAACATTTCAGTTCTCCTTTGTTAAGGAGTATTCTGAAGCTGACACGCTATTTGAGATACGTTTCTGATTTAAAAGATTTTCAGGTTGATAAGAAGAAATACTAGTAAAAAGGAGTTCACTAATATAGGTCAGACTCCACTAAATATTTTCCAAAAGGCGGCTATATAAAGTTTGTGAATTTTCTTAATTGCCTGAAGTTCACTTTATGTGGCGAATTGATTTTCTCAAAGCGACAAGCTGCCAAGTAACATATCCCAACGATGACCCAACTTTACAGTCAAATAAGAAATTTCTATCTACACATGGCGCATTAATATTAAAAAGATAATCCCCATAAAATTACATCCAAAATCTGTTCATAGATTTGAAAACCTATATAATAATAAGTATAACTGATCAACCGTGATGAATATCAATAATAATGTCACTCGTGTCGAACAACGCAAAGGAATAATCCCGTTCCAAAACCCGTTTAATGCACTCGTGACATTAATATTATTGATATTCATCACGGTCGATTAGTTATACTATAATTATTTTCTGGCGGGAATTGACTGGGTACGTCCAAAAAATAGGCTTACGAGTATACTTTTAGCTGTGCTCGCGTGCTCATTTCAGTATTCGGTGGTTGTGGTGGTGGGATGATAAGCTATTGTGGTGGTGGTGGTGTTGGTGGTAGCGGTTATCGTGGTAGTTTGGCTTTTCTAATGGATGTAAGGGCGATAATTGTGTTGGTGAGTTTCTTCAGTTATGGATTTTCTTGTTTTATGATACTACTCACATGACTCACGAGTTGTTCACACGACTCACGAGTTGCTAACGAGTATCGTTTTGACAGTGCACGCGTGCTCATTTCACTATATTGCTGCAGCTGCTGCACTAGTTTGATAGTGCCTATGCTGCTTAGAAAAGAAAAAAAAGCAATACACTTAATCTAACCATAACCCTGTCCATAATCTAATTCTAACCATAATTTAACCCTAACCCTATCTACAATCTAACCCTAACCATAATTTAACCCTAACTCTGTCTTTAATCTAATCCTTACTCTAACCATAATTTAACTCTAAATCTAACCCTAACTACAATCTTACCCTAACTCTTATTACAATCGTACCCTAACCATAATTTAAGCCTAAGCCTTTCTTTAATCTAACCCTTATTAATTGCATTCATTTTTTTTCTTTTTTTCCCCTTTTTAATGCAATAAAACAATTAGTCCAAAGTTGGCAAAGGTAACAACCCCTCTTCTGTCAAAAAATACCTATATCGCGAATCACATTCATCCAAAAAAGCAAATATTGTTTTCTGCATCTCATACTTTTTCATATTTAATTGAAGAAAACTTCGACATTCCATTTAAAAATGGAATCTTTGCGGACAAATTGACAGTTTCATGGAAAATTGGAATCACATTTCTAAATTCTAGGATTCAGAGTTATGACTGGCAAGATTAACAGATTATATACCAGAGCTATGATTGTATATACTAAAATATAAAAATCTAAAAAATTTTAACATTTTCTGGAAGCTTAATTAAAATGGAACAAGAATCAAAATTGTGAAAGTTTAATTTATTGCACATTTACGGTATACATGCAACAATTCTACACAGAATTCACTGAAATCTGAATAAAAAAATAGGAGTTCGTGACGCATATCAGGTGCTTGAAAAGACGATCTTGTGTTTTCCTGTTTGCAGCAAGACCAATATCAAGAATCGGAAACTTATTGCGCATCTGCAAAGTTTATGCATTTTTTATTTCTGAAAAACTAAAACCATAAATGCAAAATAATCGTAGAATAACTGCATGTTAAGAGAAAACATGATAAACGGAGAAGACAAAACCAACGATACTTATCTATCCCAGAATTTGGCGATAATAAAATTCATAACACAAAGTTTACGTACAAAAAGCAAATACTGTATGATCTTTACGTCATGCACTTTAAAGATATGTAAACTTCATTACTGCTTTTTGATTTAATAATTAAGGCACTGAAATATTGTTTGTTTATTTTACAAAAAGCAAATACTGTATGATCTTTTTGAAATTCCAAAGTTTCTATTTACGAAGGTATCACGGTATTTTTTCCGAAGTGCTTAAAGTTTTTGTAAAATACATTTACATTGAATTGCGGCGGGAATTCGAAGTATTTTTTGTGACAAGTCTTCGGGATACTTTTAGTAACTCAGGGTCAGCCGAATATCTTTAGAACACTTGCACTAGCTGGACTGCATTTATTGAAAACAATTTAGTTTTTGCACAGGGCACACGAGTAAAATTTAAAGATCAGAGCTATACATGAACCTAACTAAATAAACAAATATAATTGTTAATTCAAACAGCTACACAGAATAAATAGACTTTCTTCTCAGAAAGATACCTACTTCTCACCCTGCTGAAAATAAACCTTGGACGCTGAATCGCCTTATGATGTTTACCTTAGCTTTCTGCGAAGTTATGTAGCAAACTTCTCCATTGTATGTGAGTAGTATATAGGTGGTTTTCGCTTATGATTTGAGGAGGTGGTGCGAGGTGGTGCCGGAAGTGACGTCACCGGAAGTGACGTAAACCGGATATGACGTGACGGAAGTCACGTGACCGGAAGCGGAAGTCACGTGACCGATGCATGACATGTCAACATTGCGCATGCGCAACCGGAAGTGACCCTTTTTGAAGCCCTATACGGGCCTATTGACCGGAAATGACGTGTTGGAACAACACGTGACCCCGCAGGGGTCATGTATGACCTTAGTCCATGACGCATGCGTGACCGGAAGTGGGCGTAGCCTCAGGTATAGACCGGAAGTAGGTATGTATCTACTGTAAGTAGCCATGTTGACCGGAAATGACGTGTTGGAACAACACGTGACCCCGTAGGGGTGTTGTATGACCTTACTATTATGTACATGCGTGACCGGAAGTGGGCGTAGCCCCAGGTATAGACCGGAAGTAGGTATGTATCTACTGTAAGTAGCCATGTTGATAGGAAATGACGTGTTGAAAGAGGGCAAGACCCCGCAGGGGTGTTGTATGAACTTACTACAGTGTACATGCGCGACCGGAAGTGGGCGTAGCCCCAGGTATAGACTGGAAGTGGGTGTGTTCCATAGTTGGAACGACTCGTGCGTGGTCATTCGGATGTTTTCGGAAGTTATCGTTGTTTGTTGATCTGTGGGTGTCTTCTATCAGGTCCGCGTTCATCAAGGGACATAACTCTTGCGAGTTCCCGCGTTTATTTGTGGGTGTCTTCTTTCACGTCCGCGTTCCTCGTGGCCATTCAAATGGTTGTTAAGCACCTTGTTGGTTGCTAGGTGTCTTCTATCAGGTCCGCGTTCATCAAAGGGACATAACTCTTGGGATTTCCCATGTTTTTTTT
>MJUU01027870.1:68117-94644 GCA_002080025.1 Modiolus philippinarum
TAAAAACATTCGGGTTGGGAGGAAGGGGTAATGCAGCCTATAGCTATAAAGTTATAGCCAGTCACAAGCCTGGCAAAATGCAGAGTGACCCTATCACAGGTAATTAAGAAGTGAATATAAATCGTGTTTGTGTCAAAATGTTTAAAGAACCAGTTGTTCTTTTTTTACTATCATCTCACCACCACCACCACCACCACAATAGCCTATAATCCAACCACCGCCGCCGCCGCCGCTGCTTAACCACAAATGAACACTACCATCACCACCGCCGCCGCCGCCGCCGCCGCCGCCGCCACCACCACCAATGGACACTACCACCGCCGCCGCCGCCGAAAAGTGAAATGAGCACGCGAGCACTGACAAAAACGTACTCGTGAGTCGTATTAAATACTGGTGAACATGAATATCAAATCGTTAGTGAATCACGAGTTATCTCGCCTAGGTCTCGGGTGAAATCAACAAACTAAAAAAAAATGGCGGGAAATCCCAAGAGTTATGTCCCTTGACGAACGCGGACGTGATAGAAGACACCCATCAAAAACGCGGGAAATCCCAAGAGTTATGTCCCTTTGATGAACGCGGACCTGATAGAAGACACCTAGCAACCAACAAGGTGCTTAACAACCATTTGAATGGCCACGATGAACGCGGACGTGAAAGAAGACACCCACAAATAAACGCGGGAACTCGCAAGAGTTATGTCCCTTGATGAACGCGGACCTGATAGAAGACACCCACAGATCAACAAACAACGATAACTTCCGAAAACATCCGAATGACCACGCACGAGTCGTTCCGACTATGGAAAACACCCACTTTATGTCTATACCTGGGCTACGCCCACTTCCGGTCGCGCATGTACACTGTAGTAAGGTCATACAACACCCCTGCGGGGTCTTGCCCTCTTTCAACACGTCATTTCCTATCAACATGGCTACTTACAGTAGATACATACCTACTTCCGGTCTATACCTGGGGCTACGCCCACTTCCGGTCACGCATGTACATAATAGTAAGGTCATACAACACGGGGTCACGTGTTGTTCCAACACGTCATTTCCGGTCAACATGGCTACTTACAGTAGATACATACCTACTTCCGGTCTATACCTGGGGCTACGCCCACTTCCGGTCACGCATGCGTCATGGACTAAGGTCATACATGACCCCTGCGGGGTCACGTGTTGTTCCAACACGTCATTTCCGGTCAATAGGCCCGTATAGGGCTTCAAAAAGGGTCACTTCCGGTTGCGCATGCGCAATGTTGACATGTCATGCATCGGTCACGTGACTTCCGCTTCCGGTCACGTGACTTCCGTCACGTCATATCCGGTCTACGTCACTTCCGGTGACGTCACTTCCGGCACCACCTCGCACCACCTCCTCAAATCATAAGCGAAAACCACCTATATACTACTTATGTGAATTAAACCTTTTTAAAATGTGAATAAAATAATCAGACAACAAATATATATGGGTTTAATAGGATCGATTTGTTTGTCTCTGGAGTTTTGTAAATATTTGAAATCATATTTGACTATAACAAAAGTAAACTAACTTCAAGATTAAGTTATAAAATGTAAAAATTATAATTTTCTTGTCTTAATTAATGTTGATAATGCATATATACAAAAACTATATGCTTTGCAGTTCATTTCCTTGAAAATTAAAATGATTTATCTCCTATAGAAACCTTAAGTTATTTGGATTATACTTTTGCTTGAATACATATAAAAGAAACATTGATCTAGCCTTTTTACTGCAAAATAATTTCTAAAGCTTATGAAAAATTACTTTAAAGGAACAATTACAAGACACAGATAAACTCAATCGTTTATACTAATCTGATTGGCTAACTTTTGTCGCATGGCACCAATAGAGAACATTGATTGGTTTAGAACTTGATACAGTTTAATACTGAATTCAAATCCAGTTTGGAGATAGATCATTTAATTATTGTTTACAGCTCTTAAATGACAGCATAGGGGACCTTGTGATTTTTTGTGGAGGTAGAACGTGTACTTTAAAGTTAGTTTGCCACCTCAGCTGAAAATTTACAAAAATGGAGATAGACCACTTAAATTCTCATGCGACGGCATGTGGCCATTTCAACAACTTGTGTCTCTGGAGTGCAAATCAAATCATTTTTGGAAATCCATAAACCGAAATATATGTAAAGACTGACATTGAAAATTTTACAATAGGATCTATTAGAAAAGCCAAACTCAGCTAAGGATAGAGCTATGCGAGGGGGAGATAATTCTTACGCCTAAACAAAATTTTCTTAAATTTGTCTATTTGTTGTAATCGTCAAGTAGTTTGAGACAATAGTGCTTTTGTCGGGCAACGAATGACAGTGATTGCAAGAGCACTTTGCCAGTTTAATGATCTTTAATTAATGCTTGTTGACGATCCCGCATCCAGGACCAGACGAAATACACGGAGGTAGCGTTGCAAAGAATTCCACTCAAACCAGTGCTAGGGGCCGTCTTCGACTTACTATGAGGTATGAGCAAAGCTCATCGTTGAAGACCTCATGCTGACCTATAGATGAAGAACCACAATAAAAGCGGTGTTCATTTGCTTGGATATATAATCTTTTGTAGAGACTTTGTGCATTTACTCCATATTCTTTCATTGTTTTTTGCAAGCTTCCAAATGAAACTAGTTTTCACGTCAGCAGCAAAGTACTGGCTAAATGATCCAAAAACATTTTTCGGTGGAGTCAGGAATGCATGTCTCCCCTGCGGATTTTTTTAATGATCCATTTATAATAGGGTTGTAAGTTACAAAATTGAACGAGACTTACAGACCCTATTATTAGAACAAATATATATAAGAAAAAATGATTAAAGCTGGGTACATGGTTATTGTAGTAAAGAAATGAACATTTTTACAGGACTTTGTGACTCATCTACCTCTTGGCAATTTGAAACTGCATTACATTCACAGCATAATGGAAAGTGAATGCTTCGTTATGCTCTGATCAGCGATGAGAGTATACATGAACGAACACTCAATTCTCTATCAGCCTATTTCGGCATATGGATTTCCAAATATTTTGATTTGATCTGCACCGAAGAGACATAATTGTCGAAATGTGCATATGCAGGATCCAAATTAACAGTTACTTCGGTATTTTGTTATTTAGCAATGAATTCCACCCATACCCATGCTAGGGGCCGTCTTGAACTTTCAATGAAGTATGAGCACAGCTCATTGTTGAAGGTCTCGTGAAGACTTACAGATAAAGAACAACTATAAAAACATTGTGCCATTGCTTAGTTCTACCATGAATTTGTAAAGACTTAGTCTCGTGTGCATTTACTCTATATCCTTTTATTCTTAACATTGTGTCTGTGAATATGCAGAAACCTAATTCATAGTAACTTTGGTATTTCGTTATTTACATACATGCTCCACACACACTTTCTTCTAGGTAGATATAGAACTTAAAATATTATCTCATGCCACAGTTAGCCACTTCATATTAACATATTAAGTACGTTTAATTTCAGTTTCATAATTTAATTGCCCTGTCACACTGTATATATAACGCACAACACCAACGTGAGCCCAGCGTGTGAGAATATTTTCGTACACGCTGGTGTACATGTGCGTTGTATAAGTTAGAGACACGTTCGCGTTGAAATGAAGAATTTCAAGCTTATCTTACAAAGATAATCAAAACGCTATACAGACGCTCCATGAATGCTACAAGACCGTTATGGTAAACTGGCCCGCCGTTCCACATTGCTACGCTCGTTAGAAACGGGTGACGGCCACTGTTACGTAGTGTTTCATTGGTCGAAAGTATTGTTTGTTTTCATTTTTTCCGGGAAAATAGTCACATCACGACCGTTGTTGATTAGTCTGTAGCAACGTCTCGTAAAATCACGGGGTAAGAATCTTGACCTCGGGATTTTAGCCGTCACCTGTTGTTAGTGTAACACAACAGGAGCCCAGTTTACAGTTATGGATGCGTTCGGTTTACGTCAAGTAGCGAGTAAAACGCCTTTGCAACGTTGTTATACGCTGTTGCACGTTTTGTTAGCGTTGCAAACAAGTTATGGATAAGTTTTCCGTGCGTTGTAGGCCATTAGCCTGACGCTGTTAAAGGCATATCCTACTATTGTTTCTGCGCATTTTGTTTTTGAGCTTTACTGTTTTGTAATTCCTTTATGACGTCGCAAACTTCCCTGGATTCAAGATTCAAGATTCTTTATTCTCTAAAAACCATAGATAAACATATGAAAAATACATATATACAAATATACAATAAATAAACACTTATATAATAAACAATAAGCATATTGCAGTCAATATATAAAATACTTATTTTAATTATCTGGAGAATTTCGCAGATTGATAATTTTTAATAACCTACACAAGTTTTTTAGTGTGTTTCTATTTTTACACTGAAACAGCTTTTTGAATTTCAAAGTATTGATTCTGTACAGACAATATTTCGGTAAATATTGTTCACGCTCTTTTTTTTCAAGATTTACATTCCAAAACAAAGTGAAATTCGTCACCTCTTTCTTCATCACTACATAAATTACATATTCTATTTTCTCTTTCTATATTTTGCCACCTTCCAACTTCTATAGGCAATCTTTGATTAGCTACTCGAAATTTGCAAAATGTAAGCGCATCTTTATATGGTAAAATATCGAGATATTTTTCAAACTGCAAAGTGTCCTTAAACAATTTATAAGATGCACCTTTAGAAAAATTATCAATATCCGAGCTCCATTTTTGCTCAAACTGGTCATTAATTCTTTGTTTTATAGTACATTTCAGCCACTGTGTATTAAAATTTCCTTGAGACTGCCATACATTTCCGTATCCAGAGTTATTTAAAATGTTTTAATTGTTGTTATCCATGAACATTTATACTGATTTTGAGAATATTTCTGATAACAATATCTATACAATAAAGATGACAATTTTTCCTGCTTTCCACATACCATATTCGCCCAAAAATTTATCATACGAGAATGCACTTGTGTGAAGAGTGGGTAAGCTCCTAGCTCACCATAAACCATATAATTAGGTGTTTACTTTTTCAAATTCAGTAAAAGTTTGCAAAATTTTAAATGAACTCTTTCAATAATATCTAAGTTACTGAAACCCCATATTTCGGTACCATATAACAAAATTGGTTTCACTATTTTGTCAAAAAGATCATATTGACAACTGATTGATAAATTATGCAAACAACCTTTTTTAAAGACATCATACATAGCCCTTGTTGCTTTATTTACATTTTGCTTAATAGCTGGTGTATAAGTACCATTCTTTGAAAACATTACCCCCAAATATAAAAATTCATTAACTGTTTCAATATTATTTCCATCATATTTAAAATTTAAATCATGAATGTAATTTCTAGATGCAAACACTTAACATTTAGATTTATCAGTATTAACACTTAGTTTCCAGGTCTTGCAATATTCACAAAAATGATCAATTTGTAGTTGTAAACATTCTTTGGATTCAGAAAACAATACAGTGTCATCAGCATATAACAATAAAAACAATTTTAAATAAATGCCAAGTTCGCTTTCTATATCATCAGTAATACAGCTTAACCAATTCAAATTTTTGCTGATAAAAAATTCCTCCAAGTCATTCAAAAATAAAGAGAATATAAAAGGAGATAAACATTCCCCTTGACGAACACCAATGTTAGAATCGAAATATTCTGAAGTATTACCATTGTAGCATACTCTAGATTTTACACCTTTGTAAAGATTTATTATGATATCATACATTTTCCCATTAATATTATTAAGTAATAGTTTGTTCCACAACCCTTGTCTCCAAACCGTATCAAAAGCTTTCCCAAAGTCAACAAAAAAGCAAAATAATTTTTTCTTTCTAGACTTCATTAACTGCAAAACAAAAATATTATCGGTAGTAGAATAACCCGGTCTAAATCCGCCTTGATTCTCACAAATAATGTTGAACTCCTCTGAATATTTATTCAACCTAGTATTCAAAACAGATGTAAACAATTTACAAAAACAACTATTAATTGTTATTGGTCTAAAATTCTTAGGATCTTTTACACCTCCTTTGTTTTTGTAAATTGGAATGATATTTCCATTCAACCATTTTTCTGGGAAAAATCCAGTTTTAAAAATAATATTAAACAATTTTACATATACATCAGACATAATACTAAAGGAGCTTTTCAGGTATTCATTAATAACATTATCATCACCAGACGCCTTCTTAGGTTTTAATCCTTGCACAGCCCTCCTTACCTCATCAAATGTGATTTCTTCATTAATGCATTGATTTAAAGAGTGGATTTCTGAATGAATATTTTCAATTACGTTTTGTATGTTTTGATCAAACGGCATTTCTGAGTATACTGTTTTAAAATGTTCAAATAATGTGTCAATAGATATATTTGGCACATTTCTCTTTTTACCACTGTTGATGATTTTCCAATATTCTCTTGGATTTTTTGACCTCACATTATTTATTTGACTTTTCATTTGTTTTCTGTGTTTTCGTATACTCTTGTCCATAATACGCTTGTACTGTTTTTCAAGTGTTTTAGTCTCTGTTTTCAATGCAAGTGTTTTCCGTTTTCTGTATTGTCTCTTTGACTTTTTGTAAGATTTTCTTGCTTGTTTGCAATCTTGGTTAAACCAAGGTTTGTGATTAATATTTTTACCAGAACCAACATTATAGGCTTTATGTGTACCAAAGGTTTTCTTTCCTGAATCTGTTAAGACGCAGTTTATCTTCTCAACCATGTCATTAATCTTATCTATGTTGAAAGTTTCAGATGATGCTGAATTTAATTCAAGTAAAATATTATCTATTAGATCTTTATCTATATTAACAATGAAATCATGCGCTTTTTCACAATCCCATGTATTAATTGATTCTTCTGAATCATTGGAATTGTTAGATGAAACTTCACTTATAACATTTTCTACAGGTACCCTCAAAGACAAAGACAATGGAAAGTGAACACCCGACAATAATTTACTGTATTCTAATACAGAAAAATCTTCAACAATTTTGAACGATTGTGGAGAAGCAATGCCATAATCTATAACACTACTGTCCTTGCATGTAAATTTTCCCAAACCATTATCATTACCAATTTCCATTTAGCAAGAACATATCATTACCTTTACATAATTCTAGAAGTTTTTTACCAGAGTTATTAATATTTCTATCCATATTGTTTTTTAGTCGAGATATGCCATATCAATCTAAGATTTTAATACCTTCGTTCTCTAAACTTAGCAATTCAGATGGGTGATGTGTAACCTCGATATAATCAGACTGCTCACCAGTTCGTGCATTGAAATCGCCCAAAAGACATATATACTCATAACTACAACTAAAATTTAAAAATTCATGCTCTATTTCACTGTAAGGATCTCCTAAACAATACTTACTACCTTCGGGTGGAATATAAACTATTCCACAAACTAAATCTTGGTTTAGTCCTAGTACGTCTTTACTTATTTTAAACCAAAGTATATACTTACTTTCCGATTCTATAACCGAGATATAGTCTGACAAAATTTCTTTGAATGCTAAAATTATTCCCCCCGATTCAACTCTTCTGAATTTAAATCTGTTTTTCATTTTAACTACAAAACCTGGTAAATTAACATTATCTATATCATCAGTTTTAGTTTCAATTAAGCCTAAGATGTCATAAGGTTCTATCAATTCTATAAAAATCTGGATACTGGCAGCGTTTGATTAAACCACACACATTTAAAATTAAAATTTTTACAGTAGGTTGAAAACAAATACATTTGTCATTACTACCACTGCAGACTAGCTTGGTAATTTTCGTAACCACCATTGGATTGATTTGCATTAGGTTTAAATATATTTACAAATCTATTCAAACTCCTCAAAAAATTAATAGTACCAAAATTGCTTAAACGAGTTAAATCTTTGGTATAGAGATTATACTTCATGCTGTTGTTTGCCATAAATACATCGGTATTTCGAATGAAAGTCACATCTTCCTCTTTACATAGCTTGTACAGATTATCATTGAACACCTGGACATCACACCCCTGTCTTGGTAAAATTCCGGAAACAACTACACGACAATCACTACTCCTTATAAGATTCAAAACATCTCTGTAAATTGTTATAAACTGATTTACATCCTTTCCACTTGAAACATCATTTCCACCTACATGTACCAGGACAGTATCAAATTTGATGCTTTATGTCATTATAAATGCCAAGTACATTAGCTCCACTATGTGTGTACACATGTACATTACTTTTCAGTTTCAGTTTCAGTCTATTCCTTTTAAAACAGAACTTCCCAAAATAAGAGTATTTTTCTCGTTATTTCCACCTCTAACGTTTGCGTTTTCTTCATTGCTATTCTCATCCTTTGTCATTTTATTTAGACTTGGTGTTTCTTTGCTGTCAATGTGTTGATATTTACATGAAAAATCGAGCTTTAAGGTTTTGTATTTTATTTATGACGTCATGATTTTTTTTTTCGGGTAGTTGGACCGCCCATATTTAAAAGTTTTAATTTATATACTAACGGTAGAGAATAAAAGGACACATTCCAATTATACGCTCTGTGGACCACTTCATTAAATAGTTTGCCAAGAGTTTTATTGTTTTGATTTAAAGACAATGTCAAAGAAAACGTTTTCAATAAATCTTTAAACTTGTATAAAAATTTAAATAAATAAAGTCAGATGAAGTAAGAATAAACGCCCTTTTAGGTGTTACAGCTTTTGATTATTTCCACAGTCACAACGCCAGCAGAAATTGAAAATAACAAAAGGAAATAAAATGTAATTCGTTTTGCAAAACGACGAAATCCTTTTAAAGTTTTAATATAAGGGAAATATTGCCATAGGTCTATTTTACCCATTTGGGTTTTATACTTTAATGTCCCGTAACCGCACATTTTCCCAGTTTGTACATACACTACAGCAATAAAAGGGGGAAAATAGTTACATGTACTTGGCTACATTTTATTGCATATTCGTACAAAAATATAATGTAAATTGTGATTCGAATGAAGAAAAATTGCTATCGATATGAAGAAAAACCCGCAATTGTATTCCCGCCATTTTCAGTCTTTGCATGTTTTTTACAAATATCTTTTTCCCTGATTTGGTGACCCTATAATTTTATTTGCTTAATCCGTTGAGGAGGTTAGACCATATCTTCTGTGAAAATATTATCAAATTATCATATTTGAATTTTTTGCGATCAGCGATTTTGTCATATTGGGAGTACCTGACAAAAACGGCGGGAACTTGAAAAGTGTGTCGTTTATACCAGGGCCGCATCAAATTAATTAATAGATTCTCATCCCCATCCGCCCATTTTTTCTAGGCTCAATTTTTTTTTTAATTTTCAATTATTCAGAAATTTTCTTTAAATTTCTGGCAATTTTAGTCAAAATCAGTAAAAAATATATAATAAAACCCTCCCACCCGCACCAGAATTTTTGTTGTAGGTGGATGAGAATCTACAAATTAACTTGATAGGGCCCAAAACTTGCATATTTTTTATTTTGTTGTAACATATTGTTTTTCTACACACCATGAAGCATTTAAAATAGATTTAGTTCATTCAGAACCTACAATATAGTGAAATTATAGGCCATATAGTCTATAATCAATACCTTCAAACAGGTCAATAAAGATGACGTCATAGCTCTAAAACTAGGTCGGTGACCCCCAATTTTTTTAAAGCCTGATTTAAAGCTTTTATCATTAATATTGTACAAAAGGAATATCAAGAAGATATCATATTGGAGTTTGAATAGTGGGATGTCTTTAATGCGTCCAACAAGAAAATTTCCTCAATTTCTTCGGCGCGTGCCAAAGTTCTTATAAAAATTCGCGAACGCTATAATGTGACAGGGCCTTTAAGTTACGTTATTTGAATAATATATGTTAAACATATTCTTGTTGGTGACTATAACATAGATTTTTTTGACCGACTTCCAAGCGATGATAATGATATAATAACTTCATTTGGGTTAGAAAACCATATATGTGATCCAACAAGATATGGACAATACTCTCATTCATTATTAGACCCTGTATTAGTGACAGACACTGTTTCTGTTACAGAATGCAATACTATCTCAATCGACAGACAGGTAAGTGACCATGACCCAACCTATATAATTTTTGAATGTGGTTATAGGAATGATGCCTCATATCGTAGAAATGTTTGGTTATATAATAAAGGTAATTATCCTTTATTTCGTGAGATTATTTCAAACTTGGACTGGGATTTAATTATCAATGATCCCCTGTGCATTGATGAAGCATGTATGAAATTCATAAACACTTTTATGGAAACTGCCAGAGCTTGTATTCCTAGTAAATATGTTACTATACGTCCGAAGGATAAGATTTGGATGACATCTGAAATCAGGCGTGAAATGAGGGTAAGGGACAGGTTTTAAAAAAATATCTTAATAATAAAACAGATGTAAATAAAAGTAAGTATAAGAAACAGCGCAACCGAGTAAATAACTTAAAAAAGGTGGCAAAAATAAATTTCTATGAGAACATAAATGAGTCTCAACAGCAAACAGTGAGCAGTATTGGAAGACAATGAAGGTTCTTCTTAAAGGCGAGGGCTTGAGCTGGAACTACCTCCCTTACGTAAACCAAATGACCAAAATTTATCGGGATTTGACAATACTTCCAAAGCTTACTTGTTAAACGAATATTTTTGTTCTATAACTGATTTGAATGATGATGACGTACCATTGCCAGAATTTGATGATAGAGGCCCTAACACGCTTACAAAAATCGAAATACAAATTCAAGATATAATTGATGCCATATCGTTACTTGATCCTAATAAAGCAGTGGGACATGACATAATAAGTAATCGTATGTTAAAAGAAGTAAAAGAAGAGGTGGCGTATCCCCTTCTACTTCTTTTTCGGCGTTCGCTAAATGAAAAGGAATTTCCAAAATTTTGGAAACTTGCACAAGTAGTGCCTATTTTAAGAGTGGTGATAAGTCTGTTGCGTCAAATTATTGACCTATTGCATTACTCAGTAATGTAAGTAAAGTTTTTGAGAAGTATATTTAACTTTGTTGTAGATAACTCACTCATATACAAGTTTCAGTCTGGTTTCTTACCACGTCATTCTACATCACATCAACTTATTGAACTTATGCATGATGTTCATATGGCATTGGATAATCAAGAACTTATCAGTCTTATTTTTTGCGATGTAAGTAAAGCTTTTGACCGAGTATGGTTGAGAGGTCTCTTGTTAAAGATGGAACGATATAGCATCAAAGGTGATATCTTGAAATGGATCGAAAGTTATATATGTAATAGAAAGCAACAAGTCATTATCAAAGATGCTATGTCAAGCAAGGGAAATTACATGCAGGTGTTCCTCAGGGGTCCATCCTGGGACCTCTCTTTTTTCTTATTTTTATAAATGACATTGCTGATGATATTCTTGGGCTATGTAGATTGTTTGCTGATGACACATCGGTTGGTGAAAGGTCATATGAGATAAATAGTTTGCGCAATATGGTAAATATTGATCTTCAAAATATTTCCAATTGGGCAAAACAATGGCTTGTTAAACTAAATCCAGAAAAAACTGAAATAATGTATTTTGGTGCTACAGGTATCCCGGATGAATTGTGGTTTTCTATCGGAGATACTCGTATATACCCGGTAGACAGTCACAAACATCATGGAATTATACTAAGTGCAGACACGAAATGGTCCAAACATATAAATACAATAGTGTAAAAAGCCAATAAACAAATAGCTGCATTAAGAAAGTTTAAATTTCATTTATCTAAGCATTTTTTAGAAACTATCTATCTGACATTTATTAGACCGTTACTCGAATACTGTTGTGAAGTTTGGGACAACTGTTCTGTTCAAGATTCCAACAGACTTGAGAAAATTCAACTCGAGGCTGGAAGAATCGTGACTGGCCTTACTGCTTATGCTAGCATTGAATCAATTTATCTAGAAACTGGGTGGGAAAAACTCGCTTCGAGAAGACAACAAAGAAAATTGTTCCTTTTTTACAATATTGTGAATAACAATACACCTGGTTATCTCAATGACTTACTTCCCAATACTGTTAGTGAACGAAGTAATTATAATTTACGGAATGCGAATAATTTATCCGTCCCGTTTTGTAGACTTGTATCTTTTCAAAATTCATATATACCTTCGACTATAAAATTATGGAACAGTTTAGAACACACCGTCCGAGAGTCTTCCACTCCAAGTGCAAACTCAAAAGTATTTACAGAGAATCTGAAAAAATTCCAGCATATCTCAATATTGGCTCTAGGTTTGCTAGTATAATGCATACTAGATTGAGACGAAGGTGTAGTGGCTTAAAAGGCGATCTATTTAGATGCAATATTATAGATTCTTGTTATTGTGACTGTGGAAATCAAATTATTGAATCTGTAGAACACTACTTTCTTTCTTGCAGGAAATTCAACCAACAACGAGTATCCTTGTTGAATGGATTTTTTGAACTTGATATCCAACCAAATATAAATCATATTCTTTTCGGAAATCCAATTTTAACACATGAACAAAACTGTGCCTTGTTTTATTAGTGCAAAAAATACATCGTAGATACTAGAAGATTTGTCTAAGTACTAAACGTTATATCCAGGTGTTGTGGGCGGGTTGTTGGCGGCGGCAGTTTTCACAATTTGGATCCATATAGTTATATGCTATTTTTTTTTCTCTCTTTCTAACTTATCATACTTGACTTAAAAAATCTATTTGTAATATACTGTGTGTTTTGTATTTGGTCATTTGTAAAGGAGAAGACCTCGTAAGTTGTGTAACTTGTGTCTAATCCTATGTATCATTATATGTATTTGATAATAAAATATGTTTAAAAAAAAACTAACAAACGATGTACGAAAAGGAAAATAATGTTTATTTCCTTGAAATTGCTTTCCAATTTGTACTTAAACTTTATGACAGCAACAAAAAACAAGTATGTGTATTTACTGAACAGTACAAAATAATCTAAAAGAAAGAAAAATATTGAATAACAGTGGCGGATACAGACTTTTTGCTACGGGTTGGAGGGGGGAGGGGGTAGTTGCGACCCATAATTATTCAAAAAGGCGGAGGGGGGCGGAACCCAATTTTCCAAAAAAATCCTAGGAATTTTAAATATTTTCTAACCTAAGGGGACCGTTCCCTCCGGACCCCCCTACTTCAGCTATTGAATAAGGAAATATTTTTCAAATTAAAATAGATGTGAATATTGGAAAAAAATTGTCTTCCTTCTTCCTGCTCGTATGTATACCATGTAAACAGAGGCAGATGTTGAATTGTTTCAATTTGTATATAATTATATTTAATGTCAACGAGACAAATTTACATCCAATATTGGAAAAGACAAACAAGCCTAAAACATCATTGATATACAAGATACAAGTCATACTAATTCAAATATATATTCACAGACGACAATTCCAAGGAAAAGAGTTTGTATAATTATCAGGTTTAACGTGACAATAGCAGAAACACTTGAACAATGGTGAATGGTCATGATCAAATCGAACTCTTATATGTATATCAGCATGTGATCTACAGTGCATTTATTTGCAATAACACAAACATTTGACAATAATTGGTCTTCAAATTGCAAATTTTTCACCAATCCAATGTTTTGGAGTAGGTTTCATTCGTTGTTTGAGTATACAATGTTTTTCTATTTTCTAAAATTGAAGATTTTATGCAAGTCTTAAACATTTTATATACAAGGAGCATATCCAGACATTGGAGTGAAGAAATAACGATCAGTGTGCAAGGACTTTTAGCATATCCTTAGACTTTGGAACAACACAGATAAATAGATTTTTTGTTTACAACAAGTTTAGCTTAATACATTATGGTAAGTACTTACATAACCCACAATTCAACATCATTTCATGTGGTTTTTTTTATTGTCTTTGTTCAATTATATGTAGCAAGTTAAGCTCACATGAAAAACCGAAGCATAATTTTACATTTTTCTCTGATTACTCTTAATTTGTTCGTGAAGGTAAGACAATAAATTGCATTTCATTTGCTGACTATGACTCTTTCCGGATCTTCACTTTTTGCTGTTATCAATTTATCATTCGAATGGGCCGTATTTTAAATTTCCGACCAGCATTTTTTGGGTTAAAACGATGTTACTTTACTTAAGGTAGCACAACAGTCTTTTGAAGGAAAATTTCAGTCCCTGTCTTTTACTGCGCGTAATTTTGTTACCAGTAAAGATACAATAACAAATGAGGTATCAAATGAAAGGAAAATTATTAAATTGTTTGTTAATGCTAATTTCAATAGTAGTCCTTATAAGCACCAATGCCAACATTTCCATATTTGGCAAAATATTAGGTTTTAAGGGTTATATTTTTAAAATGAAAATAACTCTTACAAATTTACAAGTAGCTGAATTCTGTTTTTTTTTTATCTAACAGAACTTTTCAATTGCTGCAAAACCGTGTCTCAGATTTTTGAAACAAGGCCTACTTACAAATTGAATGAATTTTAAAATTTCAAAAATAAAAATTTCACGGAGTTGAAATAATTTTCAAACCAGATCCTATATCGAAAATCTGAGACGCGGTTTTGTTGCATTTTGATTGTTCTATCAGATAAAGTAACCAAAATTCAGCTACCTGTAAAGATGTAAATATAATTTTCATTTTAAAAAACTAACACGAAAATTCCAATTTTTTGCAAAATATGGAAATTTAAATACTGATACTTAAAAGGAATAATGTTGAATAACTAAATACCGAAGTTACTGTGAATTAAACTTCTGCATATGCGCATTTCGACAACTTATGTCTCTTCAGTGCAGATAAAATCTAAACGTTTGGAGACCATAAACTCAAAGATACGTAACCAATATGATCTAAATATAAAGCCAAAATCAGCTAAGGACAGAGCTTTGCATGAGGGAGATACTCCTAAGTTTTGAACAAAATTTACAAAAAATTAGATATTTAAGGTTTCAAATATAATCGGCTTTCGGGTCAGCACCGAAGTACTGACTACTGGGCTGGTGAATACCCTCGGGGACTAACAGTCCACCAGCAGTGGCATCGACCCAGTGGTAACAAATAACTAAATACCGAAGTTACTGTGAATTTAACTTCTGCATATGCGCATTTCGACAACTTATGTCTCTTCAGTGCAGATAAAATCTAAACGTTTGGAAGACCATAAACTCAAAGATATGTAAAAACTGATAAAGAACAAATAACCAATATGATCTAAATATAAAGCCAAAATAAGCTAAGGACAGAGCTTTGCATGAGGTAGATACTCCTTAGTTTTGAACAAAATGGGCATTACAAGTTAGTTCAATCTGTTTCCCTGATTTGTCATTGTATCTTTACTTATAACGAAGTTATAGGCATTCAAAGATGGGTACCGAAAATTTCCTTCAAAAGACTGTTGTGCTACTTTAAACTTATCTTGGAGATAATATTCAACTAATGGTCGAACAAACAATAATCAACGAATGCCTAAAGAGTGTTTACGCGAGTGACTCCTTTCGATCATATTTTAGGATAAGTTTTTAGTTAATGATATAAAGATCACTATATTTTTAAAAATTTAATCTAAGCTACATTTTATGAAGGAATGATATTAATGCTTTAGTACAAAAGGACGGTAAGCAAGTGTATTGCAATTAATTACACCTTATGACAGTTAGCTACATTCTTATTTGTTTACATTAGTGTTTCTGGGGTACAATTGACTTTTCTTACGCCGATAGTTTTTATTATACTATATGCCTAAAAAATATTCACCTTTTTTACCATTCACTAGACTTTTTCGTCGCATTTGTCCCAGACTCATTGGTGCGTTTTTATGATGAAGACATTTGGTGTAATTATTCAGTATTTGGTGTAATTAAGTATTAGGTGTATTTGACTTAATACGTTAAAATTGCCACTTCAATACAGATGACAATATGACCTAAACTAGGCCAATATGGATTTTTCCATATTTGCCTAGTCCAATATGGGGTTTATCATAACGCTTCTTGATTTATCGTCTCTTGTTATGAAAACATTAAAAGTAGCCAATATTGTGTAAATTATTGTCGTCTGCTGCCATGCTTTGACAGGAAGTAAAGTCTTTTAAAATAAAGAGTAAAGAAAAACTGGCAAGCAATTGATGTAATTTATGGAAATGAAGTTAATTAATAAAGGTATCATTGTGTAATGTTTTTTCATATTGGCATAGTTATAGATCCTCGGTAAGTCACATTGGCCTTCGGCTTGCGCCTAAAGCCAATATGATTTACCTCGGATCTATAATTATGGCAATATGAAAAAACATTACGTAATAATACTATAATATCATGAACGTAAGGTTATTTGCCTTTCTGGTTCATGAAATTTTACGCATTGTAACTAGTATTTTGGGCAAATGCCCCTCCTTTCCATGGTATATCAGTTTAGTATTATGTTTAATTGTATAGCAAAAAATTTTTTCCCTAAGAAAGCAATCAAACATAAGAATGCACACAAAGTTTCATATTGCAGATAACTAGATCGTTATGAAGTCCTTGGCAACAAAAAAACCCTCTTTTAACAAGAATTTAAGGTTTGCTATACAATAAAAGAGTTAAGGCATGGATATTGTCGAATATTAGCCATCGAAGAATATGTTGCACGAGCAATACTTTGGACAATATTCCACAGTCTTATAGTATTTTGGAGTATTTAACAAATCAATCGAAAATCAAAATTGAAATTTCATCATACTGACTTGCAGACGATTTTATTTTGAGGATTCGATATCCGCTAAAGAATTACATTTCTGCCATTTCCCATGAATCCATGGATCCTTAATAAGAACCTATTGATATTTTTCCTAATGATAGACTAATTACTGAAAAAAAGTTCTTGATTGCATGTAGTATATGGGAGAAAGCCATTACTTTCGTTGTCTCTCTTATCTTACTTAACACTTTTCCTTTGTTACCTGCTTTTTAGTGTAAATGTTTCGTTCTTTGCAAATGGATCACTTGTACGTTGGTTATTCATTAAATTGAGATAAATTTGCAAACCCTTTATAATAAATGAATTAACGCTCAATTATAGTTAAGTACTAGTATTATGATTATAAGTCAGTGAGGAAAAATTACCATTTAATTTGCAGTATTTTTAGCAATACCCATTGTTAAAAATAAAACTATTTCCGGTTAAACCAGCAATAGAAAGATGAAAGTAATGGCATGCCATAATCAGTAAAAATTATTTTACTTATTGAGTCTGTATTTCTCACTATATGACACCGGATATTCAACGAAAAAGTTGCAATTAAATGACTTTTCCCACCAAAACGCGACGTTTGAAGATGATGGTATCCAATTTTTTTTAAGTCACGTGATTTCTAGTAAACTCTATTTTCATGTACTATTTTTGAACGCAAAAGTTTCTATACTGAAAGAGACTCAGACCCTTATATGTTCCTTTTGTGAAATGGACCCTTTGGAAAATAGAATGCAGTTTGCAATTTTTAATCCTATAAAATAGAAACACACCATAAGACTAACCTATAAGATACTAGAAAAGTCGTATCAAAATTGCATCAAAATCTCGGTATAAATCTTAAATATCTAGTCTTGCATAGGTATGATAAAATGACGAATCATAAGAGAATATTTCATTACAATTGTCGATTTTCTTATTTCAAGCCATTTTCATGTGAATGTACTGAACAGAACGCCCCACACATAAACTAACTTTAGTAAGAAAAAAGTCAAATGAAATAAAGAGGACAACAGGAAACACCTACAATGGCTGAAAATTATAATTACATGTCACAATCTGCAAAGGAACTATACAGGAAAAACACAAATTAGACAAAAGACAAACGTAAACAACGATAGACAAAAATACGAATTTAAAAATATATTCAAAATTTGATAGTGTAATGCAGTTTGTTTTCAACAAAAACCATTAGATAGATTAGATTCTCTAATTTCCATGCTGTTTTCACGTTTCCTGAACAGTGGGAGAAATCGTTTCTCCTCTCTAGAGAGAATGTTGTTCTCGGCAAGTGATTGGATGAAATTCAATTATGACGTCAAATATGTTTGCCGTTTTCCGAATTGACCATTGTGACGCCATGAAAAAAGGCGACCATGCCTGATGACGTCACGCTCAAAGAACACATTTATTTCAGATTGTCGGAAAAGGGGGGTCAATTTCTTGTTCAAAATCTCCTTGAAATCATTAGAGAAATAAAATCCACAACCGTATCTCGTGAGAAACGACATTTCTACACTCTCGATAGTTAAATTTTCAAATATTTTAAATGCTCGGCAAGCCTCGCGTTTAGAAATTTGAAAATTTAACTATCTCTAGTGTAGAAATGTCGTTTCTCACTCGATGCAGTTGTGGATTCTATATTTACTCCATATCCTTTCATTGTTTAATTGAAGTGGACATAAATCATACATGTAAAATGTTAAAAGCCATGCATCCTCTGTAAGCACTTTTGAACAAAAAAGGTCTCAGATTTACCTGATACTTATCATACAACTTACACTTTCCATAGGGTTTGTAAGTCTCGTCATGTGACAACCGAGAATCCACGATAAGATTAAAATTTGAAAACATGTGACGTCCAAACATTTGTTTCAAACATCATGTATTTCGCTAAAAATGCAACTTCGGGGTAAAATTAAAATGATTGGAAGTTTAAAAAATTGAACGAGACCCTATAGTCATGTAAAAATAAAACGATATTTCATTTTACTGGTGTTTGGTTGTCATAAAAACGGACAATCACATTAATAAGAAGTTGATTTTTTTTTTATTTTCAGAAAAAGCATACACAAAAAAAAAGGTTGTGGAGATCAGGGTTGCTAAAGTGGTTGTCATGACGCCAAACATAACCGTTTTAGTGGTCAACAAACAAGACGCTTTATCATAATTTATATGAGACCTTGAGATAAATTATCGAGTTTAAATTTCACAATCAACTAAAGTAGACCAGGTTACATTGCCACATACAAAACATAAAATCAACCTCCAGTATTATATAAATAACAGTCAAGAAAGCAGTTTATCAGATAAACAAGAAAAGATATGGTTGCAACCATATCAAATGATAACTGGATTTAAATCTTATTTCATCAACGGATGTGTATGTTATTTTGGTTATATGATCTTTATTGATTTATTTCATATATGCGCGAAAATGGTCAGCTTAAAACACCACAATACATTGCTATATGGAAATTTAAAAAATGCAAACTACAAACCAGCAGCATAATCACATGTTGCAGAAGAGTATGCATGATCTGAACCACATGTGGTAGCCATCATACAGCCAGCTAAGATGTGTTATTGAAATATATGTTGGGTAACTGATTCTTTAGTATCATCTTTTAAATCAGAAGATTAATTTGATAAAAACCATGGTTTGTTTTCCGGGGTATGTTACTTTTTTATTCTCAAATAGTAGGATAAAATCCGTCACACATTGATTGCGTACATAACACAAAAGTTGCCATGAAATACAGGGTAAAACAGGTCAGCATAATTTTTAACACACTATAATCGAAAGAGGGACAACTCTTTCCAAAATTAACATCACGGAAGTTATAAATTTACATGCGAGAGATTTGATACAATGGCAGTATTAATTGATAATCATTGTGAAATACGTAATATTTATTACACACCTTTAATAACATGAATAATATAACAAATGGGTGATAATAACAGGAAGTTATAGTAAATCAATGTCAAATAATGTCGCAGAGTGTCTAGAGTGAGAGCAGTGAGAACAAATGGCGTAGTAATATAGACACAAGTAAATAAGAGCTTAAATAAAATCAAAACATTGCTCCTTGGCATATACATATAGAAAAACATTTCATTATTCAATTGGGTACAAAAAATTTATAAACTGCCGTTAAATCACTGTTAAAAAATAATACAATACGGCACTATATTTTGCACATGAATATAACGGTAGTTAGGTACCAAAGATAGTAATAACTCACGTGAGATATTATGCCGGGATTCCAGTTATGAAAAATCAGAATTACCTTGAAATAAATTTCAACGTCACCAGTTATGAAATGAAGCCCATCATACAGATATGATATCTATGTTAGCGGCAATAGGTGAAATTAGGCGTTAAGCTTAAATCCTATGCATTAAGTTAATGCCTAGTCATTAGAACTTAAGCCTAAAATGAGTTTGGCATTAGGCTTAATGTCGAAGATTTAGGTCTAATGCCTGGTTTTTGTTCCTAAAAATTATTCTTATTGCCTGACTGCTCATTCATTAATTTTTGGCAATCAAAACAAATAATTTTTAAAGCAAATTTCTATAATATAGAATAATAAGTGCAGATACAACATTTAAGGAATAATTGAATTGTGAAATAGAATAATTTATAAGTAAAAATACAATGGAAATCATTTTCAATTAATGTCAGGGGTAGATTTTCTGTCGGAAGTAAGCGAGACTTGAACTGTTAGTAAAAAATAGTCTAGAGACAAAGACGGAGTTGGAAATACAAAGAAAAAATAATTTAAAAATTACGACACGGAACCTAAATAAAAACAGGTGCATGGGTAGAAAAGTATCACCTGTTTCTTATAAGACGCCCGCGATTTCGAATATGCAAGTTCGGTTAATGAAGTGAAATCAAATCCAGTGGTTTTAAAAACAAACTTGTGTTGTTAATGGGAAATGTCTGCAGTAAACGGGGAAACAAGTATCATATAATGGTCTATAAGATCTCGATGACGACCTTATAACTTCTTTAAAGTTTAATTAAGGCAAAGGGTTATGTACTCTTGGTCAATAGCCTACCGGTAAGCAATAGAGCTCTTGTAAGGAAGCCACTGAAGCCTTTACCAACTGTAAAGGATAACTCAACCATGAGTAAAGGAGTTTTTTGGCAGAAGCCTCTGTTACGCTAATGGGAATATTACAGTCAACATGGTCCATAGATAGAAAATTGTGCTTGCAAAGGCTACTTTTGGTTAAAATTGTAAGTTTCGTGTGATTTCCCATACCAACTGAATTTTACTGTTGTTACGATTGTTTTTTGATTTATCACATTGGCTGTAGGGGGAAGGTTTGGATCCAATAAAACTAGTTTAACCCCGCCGCAGCAGGTTTGCGCCTTTCCTAAGTCAGGAATTTATAAAACCTTTGTATGTCTTGTCCTTTTTCTAGTTAGTTTACTTTATGTCTATAGGAGTCTAGGATAATGTTTATTTCACTGGACTTGATTGCTCTTTGTTCAGGGGCCGACTCCGACCTGCCGTTGGGTGTGGGGTTTTCTCACCGTTCATTGAAGATCTTGTGGTGGCTTTGAGTTGTTATTACTCCCCTTTGGGTCGTTGTCTCTTTGACACATTCCCCGTTTCCCTTCTGTTTTCTATTGGAAACAGTTATTGGAATGTTTGACTAACTTACCTAAGCTGTAATCTGTAGCAAAAGGCGATATCATAGCATGCATTTACTGGTATCTTAAAGCATTTCTAGATTTAATTATACAAATTTGCAGTCAAAATTGTACTACTGTAAATCCGCCATCTTGTTTTTTTTTCTGGTTTCAAAATAAATTTCATTTCGAGTTACTAATTCTGAGTTGTCGGACAGTACATTACATAACTCCTCCAGATACACATAAATCTAATAATTTTCATCTGGGTTATCAACCATTCAATTACATAAAATTTCGAAATATCAAATCTGTAATAAACAAATTTTGATGAAAAATTGAAAATAAAAACAGCCATCCTTATATTTACATCAACCTAGTGACTAGTGTTTATCCTTTCGCTTTCACTTCAACAATATTTAAACAATAACTAATCTGAGATTCTGATTATCGCAAAATATTCAACGAATGATCGAGCAACGCAGTAATTAGCGAATGCGCGCAGCGCATGAGTGAATTACAGTGTTTTTCGATCATGAGTTGAATATTTTCGATAATCAGAATCTAGGATTAGTTATTGTTTTTATTATATAGATCAGTTCTCTCATAATTATTGGTTTAATTTGAGATTTTTTTCATGAATTACGTTTTTCATGTTAATCCGCCGAGACGTTTACTTAACAACAACGTTGACGACGTCTATTGTGACGTCACTTCCTAGAGTGAAATTAGGGAAAATAATTTCACAGTTAATTATCACTTTTCTTTCACTGAGAAATTTCAATCTTTCACCGTCCTCTATATAATAATTCTTGATAACATTTTAATTTTTTTTATCAGGCAATAAGAATAATTTTCCAGAACAAAAATCAGGCATTAGATCTAAATCCTAGGCATCAAGCCTAATGCCAAACTCATTTTAGGTTTTAGGTCTAATGACTAGGCATTAACTTAATGCCTAGGGTTTAAGCTTAATGCCTTATTTCACCTATTGCCGCTAACATCCACATTAATCTAAATATCAAATTCATAAAAGGCAAAACTCTCTCAAGAAGTTTTTATAAAATTAATTTTATAGATATTAAGAAACATTCATTTTATATTATTGTTTATGAAGACAAAGTTAAAGGTCAAAATTCATTCGTGAATTTTATTGCATTACTTTGAGATTGATCGACTAAATACAAGTTGAATCAAATCCTGTGTCAGTGGTAAGTTACAAAACAGAAAGATTTATAAAGCATCAATTTTAGTTTGAAAACCATTAAAGGAACTTGGTATCTTTGTAAAATTGTTTATAGAGACAAAGGCATATAATATGCCATGTTTGCTAATCACATTTTTAACTAAGAGTGTTCAACATACTCCCCTTGCAAAATCGCAAAGCTTTTAAAGAGTGATTTTCGTAACTACTGTAACACAATAAGTACCATGAAAGATCTAAAATTTATAAGATAAAATAAAAGAGGTAGTGTGAACTTTCATACATTGAAGTGGTAGTGTGAACTTTCATACATTGAAGTGGTAGTGTGAACAAATTTAAAGGAATTTAATTACCATACGTGCAAAAAAAAAGTTCAACTGCTTACAGAGAATGGCTTTAAAAATTACCCAAACACTGCTTTGACCAAATAGAGGTCAGTCAACTTGAAAAAAAAAGCAAATAAAATGAAACAGTTGACACTTCAGTGAATTGCAAACATGAACACTATTGTCCAAGTGCGAATCGAGAAATTCGTAATTCATGTAACTTGCTACTTTTTGTTCATGTAAATTCTTACAAATTTTCACGAAAATAATCGTTTTTCTTATTTTTACTAAACAAAATCGTGTTAATATATCGAAAAATTGGCCTATCTTATGTGCAAACCGCATCCCTAACCTTACCGACTTCAATTATAACCTGTCCGTGCTCTTTTACCGGTAAAAATGAAGGTACAGGCCAGATGTGCAAAATCGGATATGCCACTTAATAAATAAGCTGTAACGATATCCTAATCATAAAAATGACTTCCTGAATCTGGTTTGGTAATTTGTTTACGGAATACAAAACGCTAATATGCTTAATTCGTTATTTCAGAGCTACTCAAATTGCTGTCCATTTTACAACAATGCGATTAAAATTTGAGTAATTGCTAGTGTTCATTGCTGTCAATAAAATGATATGTTTGAATTATGTTTTGGATAAGTTACGTTATTCAAGTTTTGTGCTTAGATCAGTTTATCGACACTAACTGTAGTCAAGGTATTTGGAATGTTTGTTGCTTTGAAAGATTTTGGGTTGTCTTCTAGTATAATTTTATAGTTATTTCTCTTCTATGTATGTGTTTTAAGAGCTGTTTCTACATTGATATTAGTGGATCTTTCGAATGTTCGAAAACAGAATTATCAACAGATTTCTAAAAAAGATGTGGTATATAAATGCATTTATATCATTTTATCTGGCAGATAAAGAAAAATGCTGAAGAGGTAATTTTTGTTGGTCGTTACAAACATGGAGACTCTTCAGGCAATTCACTACCAACCTTTGTTTACATCACCATTGCTTATATAACAAGAGTTTTCATTCGCTGGTGGGCAAAAAATAATACTCCCACTCGGCAAAAATTAATGCAACGTGTAATGTAATCAATTCGACTTTTCGTCAGTTACGAGAACATGACTGACAATAGGAAATTTTATACATCTTATGATGTAGCGGTTGCATATCACGTTTGAGGTTATTATACTCTTGAGTAAAAAATAAGAAAATTCTGAAAACATCCCCTTCACAATAAGTTTTGGAAGCAAGTCAACATGAAGTAAAGGACCGGCATAACTGATAAATTGTTAAATCTATGTTTCAAGATGTATGTATATGTTTTTGTTATACTATGTTGCACATTTAATTTGCGCCTTGAAAGACATCTGAAAAGAGGAAATGAGCAAATTATTTATTTAGTACCTAGATATACCATATTGAAGATGTTTTGCATCACTCATTCACCGATGCAATCAGTAGAACTTTTGGATTTCTCGAATTAAATTATTTTGGAAACATATTTTTTGCGGATTCTCATCAATTCTGATAGAATTATTTCAATTTGTTTTGTAAGAACATTACAATGTATTACATAGAGATCCATATTGACATAAATAAAGTCGCATCATCTATGGAAATGTAGGAACGACCAGCTTGACCTACGGACAGACAGACGAACGAACATACACGTACAAAACCAATTTAGCGTAAAACACGGCTTAACATCAACAAGATGTAGGGTCGGGTGTCCCGTTGTGAAACGGAAATTGCATACAGAGAATTCATATGACTATAAAAATTTCTGATAGAAGTATTTAGTTGATAAACTTTTGAACTGATAAATCTCACCAGAAAATGCTTATACTTAGTAATAAAAACAAGCGCTAGCGTATCGTATCAAAGCATTATTTGTACTCCAAAAGCTGGAGAAAACATTGAGCCTGACAAACAAACAAGAAAGATATAATATTGTTGATTAATTTTAGAAAATGCCCATAAAAGAATAAAGAATGACATATATTATTTTGTCAAATAGTCGTTTCTAATATGAATTGGTAAAAACTGTTGTTTATTGGATTACACCAGTTTTTAGTAGCAGTTGTGAAAATGAACATGAATTGAAAGTAGCATTGACATAAATTAAAGTCGCATCATCTGTGCAAACTATATTGAATACACGGAAGTAGAGCATTCTAGCGTCTACAAAGCATAGGTATATGGTAATTCACACTAAATACCGACTATTTCTTATAATTTTTATCACTTTTCAACAATGGCAAATCTTAAATCACACTTATTCCTTAATATTAAAAAGCTTCGTTGTTCAATGTTGAACATCATTTTTTTTTGTACATAGGTTAGATAATTTTTCGACGAATGTTTAAGGCAACTTATTAATGGTCAAAACTGAAGACACTCAACATAATTACCCTCATTCCATAAAAATCATTCTTTTTCGTCTATATTTTACCCACAATACCTCTAGGAACATGAATAAAACATCGCAAGGTTACATGAATTACGAATTTCTCGATTCGCACATGGACAGTAGTGATGAATTACAATATATATCTGATCTTTAAAATTCATTACGAAGTGTCTCCCTAGAAAACCAAAGTGACCATACAATATTACGGATACATTGATTGATTATTGTAGAGTTATAATATAAGACATATGAATCTTTAATTGGGAGCATATCGACATGCGATTTGTCAACCAAGGTTGATTTGTTATTTTGGCCTTTTCCTTGTAATCCGATCATGGTAAGATTATTTTAAATTATCAGTTTATACATATTTCGGTAAACATTGTAAAAAGATTTCAAAATGTTTTGATTTTATCTGCCCTGAAGAGACACAAGTTGTCGAAATGGCCTTATGCAGAAACTAAATTCACAGTAATTTCGGTATTTTACTATTTCTTACAGGGGAATTTCCTAGACTATTTTGCCAAAAGTAATGCTATTTAATGTGTATATAAAGAAAAACACTTTGACATTTGATACATATATTATGCTCATATAGGTGAATGAAAGGATATTGAGTAGATGCACATGAGACAAAGGGTCTGCAAATACATGGTTAAAAACAGTAGTTGATATGGGAAAAAGCCGTAGGTTTTTGAAAACATGTTTTCAAAAACCTACGGCTTTTTCCCATATCAACTACTATCTACGGGACTAACGAGAATAAACAAACATGTAAGATTTGTTATTCACTACAGTTGAGACGGGTAAAACGGGCTAGATTCTTAGTTCACTCACATTTTTTACGTTGCTTGCGGTTTAAGCATCTCATAAGTTACACAACACGGGTTATACATAACACTGACGTGTATCTCTGGTTCTACACTTTTGATTCCTATATATTTCTAGTAAGTCTGACAGGTCGTCACCAGTTACTCTCTCTATAACGAATATATTGCTAAAAGGATAATATAAATATACGATTTCCCCTTGAATATCAAGTGTTTCGTAAAAACCATACACCTTTCTTTTTATTTTTTTTAGATTGGTCAAATCATATGCAAGCATTTTTTTTACCTGAT
>MJUU01027875.1:130-16893 GCA_002080025.1 Modiolus philippinarum
AGGGTGAGACTAATAAAAGAACCTTGAATTGAGATAGGGCGAGACTAATAAAAGAACCTTGAACGAAGGTAGGGTGAGACTAATAAAAGAACCTTGAACGGAGTTAGGGCGAGACTAATAAAAGAACCTTGAACGGAGGTAGGGCGAGACCAATAGTTGCCAATGACAGGGCATGACCAATGGCTATAGACAAGGGAGACCAAAGCTTAAGGCAAGACATAGGTGTTGAGAAACCAAAGGTCAGCGACATACTAAATATGGTAGACACTTCTCGGTTCCGGAACGGAAACGATCTCCGGACCCGGAATTTGAAGGGAAAAATCAAAAACCTTTAACATAGAGCCTATGGGTCTGAAGTGCCGTGTTCTACTACTACCCCAATAAGAAATTTAGCAAATTTTATCTGAACCTTTACAATTTGTGATGTCATATATCTAGGTTCAAGATTATCTACATTTTTTTATAATATTTACTGCCAAAATTTCACTACAGTAAAGTAGGATTGGTTGAATACAAGACTCAAAAAGTTTTATATGAGATGATATATTAAGAAAATCTGATGACATGAGTTTCCGTATCTTCATGGCTTTTTTACATAATAAATCAATAGCATTAGTGAATGTCCCAGATGGCTTAAAAATAATACCCAAATATTTGTATTCCATACTGTGACCAATAATTTCATTTTTATAAGTAAATATATCTTTTGTCATCTTTCTGCCTGATTCTGGAGAGAAGAAAAGATAAATCCAGCAGCTGCACACCTTATAGAAGAAGACAAAACCTTCCAAAAGTAAGAAAACCATGATACAGAAGAAGACGTAAGTCAAGAGGTTATCTAGGACATGTTTAAGGGCATACTCAATACGATGGGAAGTTTGGTTGTAAATACAAAGAATACCTTTATTAATCTTTATTGAAAGCACAATTTTACTCCCTTGGGAGTTGATGGCAATACATATAATTACAGTACAAAATAAACAAATATACAAGACATTTCGAACATAGCACATAAAATAAAGTAAAGAATCATGCAGCTATAGAGTCCACTTTCCTCAGTATTAAAGACTTTTTAATAAATGGAGCAACAAACTGCAAATGATTCGGAGATGACATAATTTTTAAAAATTTATCTTGTTCGTTTTTTGTATTGGAAAGATTAACTACATTAAATTGATTTCGTATGTTGTTATACTTTGGACAATGGAAAAAGTAGTGAACCTCATCTTCGATGACTTTTGAATTGCACATTTGACATAATCTTTCATTTCTGTATAATTTCTTATATCGACCCCTTTCTATTTCTAGAAAATGGTCACTAATCCTCATTTTACATATATTTTTTCTATTTTCAAAATTTGTTGTTAATAAATATTCATTGATTTCATAGTTAGTTTTAAGTTTACTGTATAAAAATATTTTATTATTTTCATTTAGTGTATTTAGTTTTTCAAAAAACAATGTTTCATAATTATTTTTAAAGTTTATTTTAATTTTCTTCTCAAAAGAACACTTTTCTCTGAAAAAATCAAGTTTTTGTATTTCATCTATTTCTACATTATTTGTAGAACATACATTGGTTACGAATGTAAACCAAGAATATGAGCCATTTTGATGTAATGACTTTGAAAGTAGAAATGCATCATCCAAAAGTTGGTTGTTAGTATGATGGTATAAACGTGCTAAATATTTCACAGCTTGTATTTTGATGTATGTATCCAAAGGATATTGAGCTAGTTCTGCTCTAGCAGCTATATTCACTGATTGTTTGCTTAATCCTAAAGTATATTTACAAAATTTTAAATTAATCTTTTCTATAAAGCTTGAATCTATTAATGATATAAAATCAAAATTAGGGTTTTGTTTCGCTCGTTTTGATGCTTTAATGATTTTTTCATAGAAGTCCATATACCATATCTCGGAGTTATACATTAAAATTGGTTTAACTAAAGATTCAAATAATTTTTTATGAATCTGAATAGGCATATTGTCTATTGGTGCAAGGTATTTGAAGGATGAAAATAATACTTTGCTACCCTTTTTTGATAATTCATGGTGAGATGAATGAAACTTC
Organism: Modiolus philippinarum; assembly: GCA_002080025.1. Lineage (NCBI taxonomy): Eukaryota > Metazoa > Mollusca > Bivalvia > Mytilida > Modiolidae > Modiolus > Modiolus philippinarum. Next base: position 2,205 of record MJUU01027875.1, read on the forward strand.
CCAGATGATTCAATTACATGTATATTTCCTAGATATTTATACTTTAGAACATTTTCCAATTGTTCCCCTCCAAGGAAGAAATTAAGATTTTTATTTAAAATGTTTTTTGACTGAAAAATCATTGTTTTAGATTTTTTTGCATTTATAGAAAGTTGCCACTTAAAGCAATATTCATTTAATTTACAAAGAGATCTTTGTAAACCGTCTGCTGTTTCCGATAGCAAAAGAATGTCATCAGCAAACATTAAGCAATTTAGATTTAAATTTTTTAGAAGAACTGGATGACAATCACTATCAAAAATATTTGGAATATCATTTATATATATATTAAATAAAAGAGAACTCAAATTATCCCCTTGTTTTACTCCTCTGTTAATCAAAACATTTTCTGATAAATGGTTTTTATGTTTTACTGAAGCTTCAGAGCATTTGTACATGTTTTTCAAAAGATAATATAACTTTTTTCCGAGATCTTTATTTTTCATGAGTTTATATAGTAAGCCAACTCTCCATACAGAGTCGAAGGCTTTTCTAAGATCAATAAAACATCCAAACATTTTCTTTTTTTTCGTGATTAACATATTTGTTAATGAGGGCTTTGACAACAAATATACTATCCGAGGTTTGATTATTTTTTCGGAAACCAAATACCGAAGTTGCATAAAAACATTAAATTTCGTGATGATGTACACGTGTTTCAAGGAGTAACCTCTCATCAGCAGCATTGAAATCAAATAATATGGAAAGCCATAATCCAAAAGTAGTCCAGACAGAAGTACTCATTTCCAAAAGTATCGAAATAGGAAGCCAAATCCAGTACCACGGACATCTATCGAGTGCCATATACGGAATGAAGCCTCAGTATTTTTAAGTGGTTAGAATTTTGATAAAATCAGTAAATTTCTATAACGCGCAAAGTAAAATTTTAATGTCAGACAAGTCTAGCTGACTATTGGGCTGGTGAATACTCTCCAGGACCTCTGGTCCACCAGCAGTGGCATCGGCCAAATGGCTCAAAATGCAAAAAATACCGAAGGCGCATAAAAAAAAAACAGTAAATTTTGTTATGCTGTACGTGTTTCAAAGAGTAACCTCTCATCAGCAGTTATGAATTATAAAAATCAAAAGTACTATTTTCCTCTGAATGCAAAAAATCCAATGCCATAAAATTATTTTTATAGCCAACATAAAATTCATTCATTCAATGTTTCAAGAACTACTCATTGTCCCTTTACCTTGACAATTAATAACATAAGCATATCGGAGTTGATAAGTTCAAAAAGAGCTCGAAAATCCATACACTCCTATGCAAGTTTGTGTTTTTATGCTGTGTCACAAATTGTATTAGTTTATATGACAATACAATTTTGAATTCGAATTTATATATGATGATGTCCGTTTAATTAGTGAGGATTTATTATCCTTTCGTACAATTGGAGTCGGTATAAAAAGTAGGCGTACTTGACCTTCATTTTTTGCATGGCTGACTGAGATCAAAGCGTTGCAATTAGGATATGAGGTAAAGAATCAGGAATGGTGTTTTATTGCTGGCAATGAGACATTCTTGAACATTCACTAAGCTCCATATAATAATCAGACAATCCTAACCTACATTTGGTGCACGCTAGACTTGGATTAATTCCGAGGAATACAACCATAAGCAGAAAAGGGGATAGGTTGTCTTTCCCGACTCCTTTCTGAGTCTGATTGCATGGGGACAATTTATGTAAGATTGAAAAAGTTTGTGGATTTAGATATATAATTAAATTTGTATTTATGTGTGTGGTTTTTGGTCTTTTGATTTTTTTTACAACCTGGTTTAAATACTTCACGTCACTTCCGTTGATATTTGGCACAATACTACTTGCCGGTGTACCGGCCCATGCTGCACCACCAACCAAACACTCTTGAATTAGAAGTGGTTGTGAAACAAAGTTTTCTAACCCATCCCCTCTCCACACCTGTCGTGGTATTGCATGTTCTCCTTAATTATCTTCTTGAGAACTTTATGGATAAAAACTGGACAAAGTATTTGTCTTAAGCACCTCTTGACCCATAAGTATGCCTTCAAAATTCTGTTGCATTTGATAAAAGTGTCCATGTATTCTTTTTGTCAGTTTATGTACATTCCTTTCAAGGACGTTTGATCTTGTTTTATTCCGGTAATGACGTCAATATACAAAATATATACATCATTATGTCTAATGATAGTGGAGATAATTAAAAGAAGCCATTATTCCTCATTTTGGTTCAATACACAATTGGTCGCATGCTTCATTAGAACATTAATAGAGGCAAAGATTAGCAAACAAAATTTACACGATTTAAAAGATTAACCTCTTTAAAGAAATATATTTAACAACTGAACTATGACAATGCAATTGAATATATTATATATATGGGTCAAAATAGAAAGACAATACCCTATACATGTTTTTTTTTGAATCAGGAAAGACCTGGGTGCAAAGCATGTATCTTTGTTAAAAATATGTGTATTCTGGTTGGAAGTGATAAGTTCTACAAGGACGTTCAAATGTATGGATAGTCGAAATGTCTGCGGTAAGTACGATCTGGGGCCTATATTAAAAATGAAAACAGGTATATTTCACTGATTGATTGAATGCTGTTAAACGTATCGCAATCAATATTTCAGTAAATTCAGGACGATGACCATTGAACCAGTCAAACAGCGAAAGAGCAAAGGACGCTATACGGCAAATTTTTAATGTCACGGGATAGGGGCTGGGGTAATAAAAGTTTTCATCGGTCATTATCACACAGCGAAAGGGTAAAGAACGCTATACATCAAATTTTAAATGTTCTTGGTTAGTGGCTGGTGTAATAAAAGTTTTCACCAGTCATAATTAAACGGTGAAAGGGCAAAGAACGCAATACGGCAAATTTTAAACGTCCCTAGATAGGGCAGGAGTAGTAAAAGTATTCATCACTCATTAGCAAAGAACGCTATACGGCAAATTTTGAATGTCCCTGGATAGGGACTGGGAGGGACTGGGGTAATAAAGATTTTCATCAGTCATTGTCAAACAGTAAAGGGCATGGAACGCTATACCGCAAATTTTTAATGTACCTGGATAGGGGCTTGGGTAATAAAAGTTTTCATCAGTCATTAACAAACAGCGAAAGGGCAAAGAACGCAATAGGCAAATTTTGAATGACCCTGGATAGGGACTGGGGGGGGGGGGGTGCTGGGGTCATAAAGATTTTCATCAGTCATTGTCAAACAGCAAAGGGCGTGGAACGCTATATCGCAAATTTTTAATGTCCCTGGATAGGGACTGGGGTAATAAAAGTTTTCATCAGTCATTATCAAACAGCGAAAGGGCAAAGAACGCTATACAGCAATTTTTAACGTTCCTGGATAGGGACTGGGAGGGACTGGGGTAATAAAGATTTTCATCGGTCATTGTTAAACAGCAAAGGGTGTGGAACGCTATATCGCGAATTTTTAATGTCCCTGGATAGGGACTGGGGTAATAAAAGTTTAATCAGTCATTATCAAACAGCGAAAGGGCAAAGAACGCTATACGGCAATTTTTAATGTCCCTGGATAGGGGTTGGGGTTATAAGAGTTTCCATCAGTCATTATCAAACAGACAAAGGGCAAAGAAAGATATACGACAATTTTTAACGTCCATGGATAGGGGTTGAGGTGATTAAAGTTTTCATCAGTCATTATCAAACAGCGAAAGGGCAAAGAATTTTAAATGTCCTTAGATAGGGCTAGGGAAATAAATGTCGGGTAGATCTACAGAAGCACTGTCTGCCAGGTGCGAATCGGCGAGATCATTATCTTAGTAAAAACAATAGCTCAAATTGTTTTCGCTCCGACTCCCGTTAAAGCAATTATTGCAATAAAATCGATGCTATTTAATACAGTAATAATAACTTTTTAAGAGCCACACACCGATTCTACTACGAAATATGATATAACCGAATCGCACATGGATCTACTAAAAGCGAGAACTACCCGTTTGTCTTTCTAAAATACGTCTATTCAATATAGGACCTTATGGCATCTTCTTCCCTGGAATCACTTCAAAATTGACCATTATAACATTGGACCGATCCGGACACCTTGTTTACAGGTGGATATTCACATGTGAGTTATTGGGGCCAATTTCTATTTTACTCAAGAAACAAGGAAGCCTCTTTTTTACACAACGTGAACGATGTATTAAGAAAAAATACATCTATATAAAAAGCAAAATAAAAAATCAGTACATTTCATTTAGAGAAAATATCAAACGCTACATGAGTTAGTTTTTCAGATATGAGCAATATAAATAAAATTTAAACTAAATTGTAGGGGGTAGGGACCAGAAGGAGCCGCGTTCCCGTTGCTGATGTGTCTTTTTTATCCGCGCACTTGTAAATAATTTGCACCTATCGGTCTCGCGGCGGCGCAATCAACTAAAGTGATAGAATAGTCAATCTGATGACTGTGATCACGAGTCGGTAGAAGTAGAATTGGTGGGAACTGGACCCCTAGTGATTAAAATTGGTACTAGTTCTTTTCAATAAACATAAAATAATAATCTAAACTTCACTGAGGTCTTTGTTCTGTGAAAATACAGTCAGGAAGTAACTATCCCTAGTCTGTGACTTATCGGGAACCAGGTTTTTCTTATGTTTTGGTTAAGGTCGGTTTATTTTTTTCACAAAGGGGTTACCGAGAGATGTAAATGATGTTTCTATCGTCGAGGCGCAAAAGTAGGGATACAAGGTCAAAGGTGGCGAGGAATCTTCACTCGGGTAAAACAAAGCATTTTTTATTTCCTTATTTAGGCACCAGACACAATAGCCGTTGTTGGGATTACACCGAGGTACACTGCACAAGCAGACAAGAAACACGAAAAGCCACACCATGAGAAGAAAAGGACAATTAAGAAAACATATTTCAAGAAAAAGAAGAGAGAAGAGAAAAGGGTAAGGGAGACCTCTTATATGATCACTCTGCCCGTCCCCCATTTTCCAATTCGCCGAGTATATATTTGATTTGTGTTTTTTTTTTTTTGTTAATTTCATAATTCTGTCGGACAATATCATAAGTTTCAGAAAATGGACTATAATGAATGTTACTTTTTGTACAGACTATAATTGTGGGATCAGGGAATGTATGTTGTGCCATCTTCAGATCAATATTGAGCATACATGTGATCGGCGCAGATTAAATTATGCTGACAAAATTTCTAAATAGCCTTGTTCATACTTAGATCGTAATTTATGTCACATTAATATTATTTGGGAGTAACACTGGCTCTTGGCTCTTTATAATGTTGGGGCTCCGGACTCCAACCTTTTTAACGATAGGGCTAGTGGCTCAATCACCAGGGCTCTTGGCTCCAACAAAAGGGCTCCGGGCTCGACTCACAAGGCTCAAGGCACCATGAAATGGGCTATGGGCTCCGGGCTCAGATTGGAGAGCTGTGGAGCCAGTGTTATTACCCAAATATTATATCGAATCCTTCTTGTGCGCATCATGCCTCTAATACATAAGACAAACACTTATCTTTTCAACGCATAATATGGCATTAAGGCCAAATTACATCTAAAACAATATTGTTAACATGCAGGGACATTTTTATCAAGTAAGGGGGATTCGTCATAACTACCAGGAATTAAAGTTTTAGACCATGTCAGTGATTTTGTATCGTGATAACATTAATCAATAAAAAATGGGAGTTTTAGGGATTCTAAAATTGATATATTTTTGCGAATAAGTGCCAAATTGGCTATTTTTTCGCAGATATTGCCAAAGAGAAAAAAAAATCAGTAAACATTTATACACAAAGAGAATAATTATCTTGTTTTGGTATAAAATTTCGGTGTTTTAAACTTTTCGGGCCATCAGACACATTGAACGCACAATTCATAATAGTTATGTCTATTTTGTCAAAAATTGGTTTTCGACAATATAACATGCACTAGGAAAAATGCAGCTCTCATAAATGCATGTGTTATAATAAATATAGGGGAAATAAAAAATGGCACAGGTCGTAATGCAAAAATATAAATAAAAAAGTTTGTGCGTAGGTATGCAGATATTGGATGTGTCATTATTACCAAATTTCTGAAAATACCAACAAACGTTGCCCTTTGCTTTAATCTTAATTTAAAAGAATGTTCTTAATCTTGAATCATTGGTATCTTTAGCCAATTTACACTCATGGTCATCTTTTTTTTAGTTTTCTGTAGGTCATTTGATATCAGCAGTATGTTTTAACTTTTTATTTTGCAAGTTAGATAGCAAAGTCCAATTACAATAGTACTATTTCTTAAATTGAAGTGGATGTATTTACTATGCAAAGACACCTAAATTGCAAGGTACTGGTTTGGGATACGGATGACAATGAAAACTGTGTATCTTCAAACGGTGTTTTAAGATGGCTAATGCATGGATAAAAACAATGAATTAATTCGGTGAATTTCAGAAGATTCTGAAAAGTTCAAATTTTTTTACCAAATATGGCTGAATATTGAGTTGACGTCTACGCTTCCATATCAAGTTATGATATTATTCATGCATACGCAGATGTTTTTGTGTGTTTGTATCATTTATCTGCGACAACAGACAAATATATACTCGCAAATTTTTGCAATAATTTGTTTGGAAAAGTTTTGCTTACAAATGGTTAATTGTATTTGTTGCAAAGAAAATGTAATATTTATTTTTAAATCATCAAAAATATGAAGCAAAACAAAGACAAAACCGAGTCTAAAACGGAAATTTCAAAGATCGATGTACTAGTTGCTAATGTTCAACGGGAGAAGGGAGAGAAAGAGAGAGAAAAATGAGAGATGGGACAGAAGAAAGAAACAAAGGATGGAAGAAAGACACCCCAATGTCTCCTTCATATTTACCCCATTTCCTAGTCTTTTTTATATTAAACTTTCAATATTTAGACCACAAATTATCATTTTTGCTGTTTAAGCACAGAGAATTTTATGAAATTTTATACCATATAGACACATTGAGATTAGCATTACAATTCATTTCATTTCCCTGTCGCATTTTGTTTCTTTACATGTTTTGAAATAAACATCTATATAGATTTTCGCTGTCCACTCGGTATGTTTCAACGTCTTTGAAAATCTCAAGTTTCGACTTGAGAAATTGATTTGTTCGACCTATTTTTTAATTGTTATCTGAGAAAACTAACAACGTTGATATCAAAACAATCAAAAACTGGATAATGTAAACTTCATCACTATGCAACACTATTACACCTGTCCGTATTGTCATGGCAACTCTTATATTGTCACCTAAAGGACACCTGTTCATCTGTTTATCTCTAATAGTTCCATGTATGGTCATAGTTACGTGATTAATTATTGCAGAAATTATACGTATTAGTATATGTATTCCATTCAAGAGAAATGGATTGATGACTAGAAATTATATCAATTTCATCATGCTTAGGTGTTGACGATATTGAATTATGTCACGAACACTGACAGATAATTATTAATAATAACATTTTTTCCATGTTGGAACTGGAAAGCGTTTGTTTTTACTTTTGGAATATTGTATTTTTTTTTTAATAAAATCTTTACTTGACAAGAGTTGAAGTTGTAGTACAATTGTCAGTATACGTAAAATAAAAAAATAGGACTAAAATACATGCAAAAGAGGACTACAATTTTGGACCGGCATGGGATGCACCCCAAGTATCCATGTTAACCAAACGGGAGTTGTTGTATGTCGTGAATCGGAAGACTCAAACTCGTTCATAAATTCAAGCTCAAATTGTCAAAATTGCCTTGTAAAGACGGATAATACTGAACCTTCTGCTTTAAAAAGAGTTGGCGAGACATCAAATGTGAAAGACCGTGTTTTGAGAACAGACAGAGAAACTGGGAAATTGAGATATTCGGACCTTCAGTCGAGTGGAGATTCTTCAAAGCTCACAAAGGCGATCGAATGTCCGAAAACACACAGAGATATTTCAAATACCGAAGCAGAAACACAGACGAGTAGAACAGACACGATGAAGGTAGGCTGAGATATATAAGATTTTAACGGCTTTTACCAGTGGCGGATTTAGGGGGGGGGTGGGCCCGGGCCCCCACTTAGGCCGGAAAATATTTAAAATTCCTAGGGGTTTTTAAAAAAAATGGGTTCCGCCCCCCCCCCCCCCCCCTTTTGAAAAAAATATTGGTCGGGCCCCCCCTTAGCAGAAAGTCTGGATCCGCCACTGTTTACGATGGTACCTTAAGTTAGATGTGAGCTAGTTTTCAATAAGGGTGGATTTAGGGATGCCGTGAGGAGCATGCGCCCCCTAAAACCAGAGAAAAAATGGTTAAATCTGGATTTTTTTAAAGAATTTGCTCCAACATTTTTGCATCTCGCTACATTGGGCTTTTCAGTTACCCCCTCCCCCCTTTTCCAACTTTGCATCCGTGCTTGGTCAATACATAATTTTTTTTACAAATGTATATTTAAATAACCCAGTTTGGGGTTGAAACCAGTCGAAAGGGAGAAACTATTACATGTAAAAATGTTAAAAAATCACAATTATAAATATTGCATCATTTTATTTGCCTTTTCATGTATGAACATCTAACTCGTGATTAATGGTAAAAATGCGTTCGAGCAAATAAGTGCACCACCAGAACTCATTCGCTGAATTAAACATATCGATTTAATACAAATTTACGGCTTTGTCGTTGTAATACTGGTAAAATAAAACTTAATTAATGAAATGATAAAAGAATAAGAAGATGTTGCTTTTGAGGAGATATTATATGTTATTCGGGAATCTTTACAGGGGATACGGGTTCATATTCCCTGTCTGTGTTTTATATCCCCTGAGCCGTCAGGCGAAGTGGATATAGGGCACAGACAGGGAATATGAACCCGTATCCCCTTGTGAAGCCCGAATAACTTTTATATTCTGTTAAAAGTGCTATAATTTTTATCTTAATAGCATTTAAAAATTGTGATTTTGCTACCACGGGGATACGGTCTCATATCCCCTGCCCAATTAAATTGCAGGATTTACCTGGATATTTCACTTCAAGTATGAATGTACTCTCGATATAAGCCGGAAACACAAGCTCCACTCTATTTATAATGATACTAAAAACTTTTTTAGTAATAAGGCAAACAACAGTTTGTGTATCATCATAAACAGAGATAATACAAACTTGGAATACCGTGACTTCTTTTACAGTGATAAGACAAACAAAACTTGGAATATCACCATAAACAGTAATAACAATAACAAAGCTTAAAATGTCACCATAAACAGTAATAAAACAAAACTTGAAATACCACCATAAACAGTTAGAACACTAACAAAGCTGAGAATGTCACCATAAACAGGACTTTGAATATCACCATAAACAGTGATAAGACAAACAAAACTTGGAATATCACAATAAACAGTAATAAGATAAACAAAACTTGTAATATTATGACTAATAAAACTTGAAATATCACCATAAACAGTTAGAACACTAACAAAGCTGAGAATGTCACCATAAACAGGACTTTGAATATCACCATAAACAGTGATAAGACAAACAAAACTTGGAATATCACAATAAACAGTAATAAGACAAACAAAACTTGTAATATTATGACTAATAAAACTTGGAATATCGCTATAAACAGTTATAACACTTACAAAGCTTAGAATGGCACCATAAACAGGACTTTGAATATCACCATAAACCGGCAGTAATAAGACAAGCAAAACTTGGAATATCACAATAAACAGTAATAAGACTAACAACGCTTAGAATATCACCATAAACAATATTAAGACAAACTATGTTTGTCTCTTGTTTTCATTATTGTTTTTCTGGTGCAATTTGCTTGTAAATTGTGGCATGTGATTGTAGTTCCTGGTCATTGTAGGTGTTTGTTGTTATCCTGTTTTTTGTAAACAAAACTTGGAATATTACAATGAACAGTAATAAGACTAACAAAGCTTAGAATATCACCATAAACAGTATTAAGACAAACAACACTTGGAATTTCATCATTTCACCATAAACAGTACTAAAAGTATAAACAAAAAAAAGCTTGGAATATTATGACAAACAAAACTTGTTATATCACAATAAACAGTAATAAGACAAACACAATTTGGAATTTCACCATAAACAGTATATGACAAACAAAACTTTGAGTTTCACCATTAACAGCAATAAAATAAGCAAAACTTTGAATATCACCAAACTATAGACAAGCAAAATTTGGAATTTCATCATAAACAGTATTAAGACTAACAAATCTTAGAATATCACAATGAACACTATTAAGACTAACAAAGCTTAGATCAAGATAAACTAACTTGGAATATTTTGACTAAAAAAATTTGGAATTTCACCATAAACAGTAAAAAGACGAACAAAGCTTGGAGTATCACCATAAACAGTAATTAGACAAGCAAAACTTGGAATTCCATCATAAACAGTATTAAGACTAACAAATCTTAGAATATCACAATGAACACTACCAAGACTAATAACTAATAAAGCTTAAGAATATACAATTGTAATTATGAACAGTGATAGGACATGATGTCGGTCGAATTTAGAATGTATTGAATCTGAATTTTATTACACCAGTCGATAAGTTACTAAACAACTTAACAGAAACTTAACATAAAGTAACATTAATTATAAAAATACAGATCCATTAATAGATTATTGTAAGAAAAACAAGGTTTAGTAATCACCCGAACGATTGTTGTGCCAGAATGCTTACACTCTTCCTTGCAAAATAAATAAATAAATAAATATTCAAAAAGAAACTTGAATAATAATATAAGAGTGATTTCAATTTGGTAATGTTGTAGGATGATTTGATGACCATTTTTAACTCGAACGCCATGAAATGGCTGGATAATTGTTAAAATGACAAGAAAAAAATCAAATGAGGCTTCAAGCCTAATAACAGCTCTAAAAGATGATCTTCATGCTTCCGTAAATAAAGTGCGCAAGTTTCTTTCAAAATCGTATGCATTGTGTATTTTGCCTAAGTTATATTTCTTCATTTTCTTGAGTTGAATACGGTGTTGTTATATTCAATTGAAAAACAATATGCATGTTTATCAAATTACTCGTTTTTTTATAATGCGTCTCGGATCAACGAGCCTGTCGCGCGGTAATTTGTCAAAGATGAAAATAACATTTGTTTACCTGTGACATGTGCATTGCATATATTTATAGCAATGAAATCGACATGCATACAATCCGATTATTTTCACGTATTCAGTCAATGTCATTTAAACCATGCATTTATGGTTGACAAAAGTAACCGTTCTGTACAAATATATTTATAAATAAAAGTACAGCGTTGGATTTTTTTCTTATTACTGTCAATAATAGGAATTAAATGAACCTACAAAATGTACAATACCGCGATCTATTGTAAAGTTGTGGTGTTTTTATGCATGGTTTCAATGCAAAATTTCGCATGTCAAGATTGCTTTTTTGTTTTTTGGGACTACTTTTTATGACTAAAAACAGTAAATTATTAAATTAATTGTTTCGTATTACATTTCTTCCAAGATGATGATTTAGGAAAAGTAAAGATTTGAATGGTACTTTTTTAAGTAAAAAAATGAACAAAATTGAAAACTTGTCAAGATTTTTCACGATTCCTACGTTACTGCTACTTAAAAACTGCCTCGAAGTCAAACTGATTCTCGAAAGATATAAGTTATACCCTTAAAAGATACATCTTCTAACAATATGATATAAAAAAATAATGTATTAAGATTGGCCTTTAACAATAAAAAAGTATTGTACTCATAAATACTGTAGTTTTTGAAGTTCAAAATAACAAAGGTTCCTACGTTACCCATGTTCTAGCAAAATTACATGAATGGATCGGACTAAAATGTTGGGTACTTATAAGAAACAAAGCACATATGAATTTCCACTACTTAGTTATGAAATGACTACAGTCGATCTCTGATGATACTTCCTTAACTAGGAAAAAAATTCCTACGTGACCGATTCCTACGTTACCAAATGACACAAGTGGAAAAATTATTGTTAAAAATTCCAAGGAATTCACTTTTGAAACAAAGTTTGCATGGACTTCCATCATTTCCATGACAAAGATGTGATGAAATACCATTTCTTGTGAAGATGTACCATCAGATAAAATAAATGATTCCTACGTTACTCAATAAGCAATGCATATCTGAGTAATCACTTTCGTCAAAAAGACTTGCAATTCGTAAATTGGTTTTCAAGTTTCCCCAAATTCTATCATTTGCCCACCATGTCATATCAATATAAGAGTATGAAGATTTTATATCTGGGTATGATGATTCCTACGCCGTGTTACTGTGACAATAGTAACAATAATGCCAGCAAAATATATGCTAACATATGTTGTTGATATCGTGGAATTTTAATACGAACACTCGTACAAACCAAAATAAAACATATCTAACATTATTTAACGACGTTCAATTTTCGGGATTTCAACAATCCAAATGCATGCTTTAAATGAGATTCACTGTTTACGGAATAACTTAATACATGCAGACGTATGCAGCAGTTCTTTGGATGACTACGAAGTTTTGCCACGTGTAGATTTTCAGGGCTTTCGAGTTTCAGCTCCATTGGAGCTTTGATTTTGTGTATAAATTGAATCTAAAACTTTGCTGAAACTTTTGATAATTCAGTAATATTTTATAATTTTATAAAAACAAGTGATTAAAATGGTGTTTATTCAGTGTTTCTGTAAAATAATCATATGTTGATGTGTATATGAAGTCGATAATATGTTACATAATAAACAGTATATCGACCTCGGATTTTATCCCCGCCCAATATTCTTTCCGCGTTCATATATTATATCGTATTACTATTATTGTGTGATATAATGGTATAAGCTACGGTCTGGTTCGAAGCAAATTTACGACAATTTGAAATACTCTAATACGAAAAATGTAGCGAGTGAAATCAATTATTAATTGTGATTATTACTTTTAATCAATACATATATGAGAAAATATTGAGTCTATGATAATATAAACACGTAAAGGCAACCCATTTTTAGTAGCGGAAATGTTTGATTTGAAGATGATTTGTCAGAACTTTCCTGCAGGAAGCAGTTGCAATTTGGATGGGCTTCCGATTTTTTTCTAAAAACAATAATATGATATCTTAAAAAGAATGTAATGCTGAATTTTAGAAAACATTTTCGTTTTTTTTCTCAGGTGGATCAGTAAAGCCAAAATAAAACTGGAGTAATGACTGTCTGAAACGACAGGGATGTTTGACAAATAAAATAGTCGTTCACCCTGAGTGTATTTTTTTAAAACTATCGACAGTCATTGTTTTTACTATAAGTATAAGAAATTCGAGGATATATGATTGTCAGGTAAAATTCCAGAAAACGGTGGTCTTTGAGGATTTCATCAAATTCAACAAACTTAGAATCAAATATTTTGGAAATCCATTTGGTAAAGATATGTGTTCTAATTGAAATAAACGAATTCTTTAACTATATATGCAAGGAAACTCGCATTTTTTATGGTACACTGGTTGGCTCTTGAACTAGATAGTCTGAGGTTGGCACACTTGTTTGTCGTCCGCAGTGCCTCGGTAGATTTCCAACTATCTGAAATTCATGTGCTAATTCCAGTGAAAAAAAGGGGGGCAAGAGGGGTTTCATTAAAAGTTTATCAACAGATTAGCAGTACAATTTTTAGGAGGATTTACGGTACGTAAATCCTTCTTATGCTGTCACTTTCTTCAGAAAAATCCCGGGTATGAATATTCACTTCGAGATCAAAAATCAACTTTTTGCGGCCAAATTCATTGCGAATTTCTTCTTTAACATTATTGTAAACAGCATAAGAAATATGACATATAAATGTAAGGTGTAAGCCTAAATCAAAATAGAATTGCGGAGGGAATATTTTAACAGTCAACCGAGTGTCACGTGACAAGTTAGTTATAAATAACTTCACATATTACCGTATTTGTAGAAATAATAATCAATAACCTGTGACCTGAATATTGTAATGTTTCTGAATTTAAACGATGCAAAAAAATAAATAAAAATAATAAACCGAGGAACTAAAATTCTTTCTAGTTTAGTAAGTGTAGTTTGCACGCAGTGCTAATTTGATTCCGAACTGATTCAAAATTTTAACTTATATGGCTCTTGTATCGATATGAATATTTGCCTCTAAGAGGCAAAGGAAGAACAATTATTCAGGTCTTTATTGGCGTATCAAGAGAGGACTTCGGGGTTGGAAACCTCCCCCTTTTCTCGATTTAGAAAAAATAATTTCGTGCAGAATTTAGTATACAGTTAAAAAAAATGGCAAAAATTAGACTGGAACCTCTCCTTTCTCTGGATCTCATTTGAATCCCCCTTTTCGAAGTAAAGGAAATTATGTTTTTTGCCAAATTTCGACAGTTATGCGAGATGTTCCCTTATTACTTCGGAATCCTAATATGGTCAAGATACGGCATTTTCATGTGCCGTACTTCTTTTATCCATTTTCACTGATAACATACCAACACATTTTTATGGAATCGCTAGATAGGAATTTGTCAACTAAATATGTCCACGTATGCTGTCTAAACCAATGTATTACAGAATTTCTCTTTTACATTGTATAGTTTGAGACCATAAAGGCATCATATGAAACACGTATACAGCATAACGAAATTTGCTTTTTTT
>MJUU01027877.1:3591-42897 GCA_002080025.1 Modiolus philippinarum
TGACCGGGAAGTATATGTTGAGACCTTATATAGATAGAGTTATTGCCTTTTTTAACTCAAAATCAGTCAAATTTTGTTTAGGCAATATTTCGTCTACATATTTGATACAATTGTTATCAAACTTTACAGGAATGTAACCACAAATACCAGTTGAGCATAATATGTAGTCATTATACTTGACATCTTTAAGAGATATTGGCCCTTTTAACTTAAAATTTAGTCAAATTACTTAGTAAGTTAACTTGATTGGTGCTACTTCGCTTTAATCTTTCATCTGATTACCACGTAAAAAAATGTTGACCATAATGCTGAATTCTTGAAATGCTATCCCTGATTTTTTTTATTTGTTCGCGATGTTAGAGGGATTTCGTTTTTTTTTTCTAAAAAAAATCACATACTTTTGCAGTTGATGTCAAACAAGAATCCATCAGTTGATTTTTATTTTGATAATTTTGAGTTTTATTATCGAATATTTTCTGATCATCATCATAATCACTTTCTTTTGCTTTGGTTTTCGTTTGATGTGAATTGTGAATAACATCGTCAAACAATATACAGTTATTTCATGCCTTGGAAGGAATCAGCTAAATATATTATCCCGGGGTGATGGAAATGACTTGTGAACTGTTGTCCGAGGCCAGAAGTCATTTCCATCATCAAGGTACAATAGTTTTGCTATTTCCTGAAAACTTAATATATAAAACATCAAAACATCTTGCCTATTAATATTTTTTCTACATAGGTAAGATTTGAAGTGAAGCTGCATGAAACAGTTCGTCTGGAAATCGGTAAACAGTGAACTCTTCCATCCGACGTTAAAATTTCAGGAAAAAAAGTTTAAAATGTTCCATATATATGAATAAATGCAACTATACACATCGAAATTTATCATGTAAAAAGATACCAATGACATTTTACATTTCTATAGGATACAATTCCACTCTTTACAAAATTAGGATCTATGACAGAAGTTTATAACATAAATCAGAAAATATGTGTACATTTTCTTGACAAATATTGAAATTAAGTTTTTATCAATAATTTATTTATTCTGTACCCATTTCGCTCAACAAGAAATTATAACGTTTTGATGTGTTTTCGTATACATCAATATAGTGTTGCACAAAACAGTAAAAATGTGTTGCAACCTGTTTAATTTTACACTAACAAAGAGTTGCCTCTTTGTGAAAAAGGTTTCGCATTGTCGCCAAAAAGGAGTTTCATTTTTTGGACATTTTTTGGTTTAGTATCGAAATACTGAGGTCCAGAACCATTCTAGGTGGCTATTTTATAGCAAATTATTTTTTCCCCTATAAAATGTGATACTAAATCAGCATATATAGTTAACATGCGTTTAGAAGGGATTTACTACGATATTTTGCATATGCGTTTAAAGTCGTAGATGAATCAAACGTATGTATTTAAAGACCAACTTAATAATAATCTATGCATATAATTAATTCTAATACACTTTCTCCCCTTATGTACTTCTTTGTCGTCATGCTGTATCTAAATACCGTTTGATTTGTCCCACAATTCACCTGTGAACAGCAAACGGGAAGGCAGTTGCTCCAAAAAAGGCAAATTCTCGCGTCGCACTTCGTACCCAGTGATAACCTCTAAAAAATAAACTTAGTTTAGGTGAAACAAATCGTATTTTTGTTATTGGTATGTAAGTAAGTCAATTTCCCCCGAAAACACATACTGACATAAAACTTGGTAAGACCGTTCCTATTACAACCTAACGCTATTAAATTATCTGAAATGATATGGATTTCAAACGCGAATATAAATACATGAACTTAGAAATTCAAAACGCAAGCAATTTAAAATTGTCTATAGATTCACATAATTAGACTTGGGCCTGTCAACACTATTGACAAGAAACGAGAATCTCTTGTTGTACACCTAAAAGAACACTATCAATTGGTTTGATTTGCTTATCAACTAAAATTTGGAAGTTTTAAGCAAATTTCGGCCTTTTTTGTTGATTTCTCTAACGGTGGACATCGAAACCATGATTTTTGGAGCACATGTACATTTTGTATGTGTGTTTTCGTTCCAGTTTGAGGTTATTTCGCATTCAATGAAAATGTCGTTAAATTAGACTCAAATTTACCCCGACATTAATACCATTAAAATACAAAAACTTTAGTCAAAAATAACTTTCATTCTACGGTTCAAATAAATATTTAAGGCCTGGATTTTCACATAAATAGCTTTTTATTAGCATATGAGAGAAATCTAATGTTTTCTATAACATTAAAGATACCATATGTCAAGCTGTTATAGTGTACCCTTAAAAGGAGAGAAATTAAAGAAATAGTGACCACAGGAACTTTCTACGACAAATAAAAATATAAAATTTAATAGTTGTTCTTTCATTCCAAACAAAAATTAGGCCGTTTTGCAATTAGGCGGATTTGCATTTCAATTGGATCTAAATAGCTTTCAATTGAGCAACTGGGCGGATTTTATTTCTTTCAAGTAGGCGGATTACAAGTGATATGCTTGTAAAACTACTTTTTTTAAAAATTAATGCACTCAGCAAGACAGGATTATATCATTGCAGAATTTTATATGATTTTTTTTCCAGTAATTTGATATATTTGCTGTGTGAATTACGTATTTTTCTTCAGAATTCAGTTAAAAAATTACCAAATGAAGGGGACATATCTTTTCTACATCTTACATAGGATATGTTAAATTTGTCTGTTTCTGGCATTATTATGCCGTCCCTTTTTGATACTTAACCAAGTGATTGCATGTTTGTTGTGTTTATTGTGTACTTCGTTCAGATATCCATAACTTCAAAATAATAGATTACTAATAATAGATACTAAAAAAGCACCGGACAATAAAAAAACGACATAAGGCATGTAGGTGATAAGACGCAACTATCAAACACGACTAAAAGATAAGAATGTTTTTGACAATTCTTTCTTTTTTTAAATTCACTTTATTTCAATTCCTGTTTAACTTGTAAAACCTTTCCGCCCAATTGCAAAACTGAAAAACGCCCAATTGAAAATACCGAACATTTGAAAAACCCGCCCAATTGAAATGTGTCCAAAAATTAGCCGCGTGTGATTCCGTTAACCCAAACTCGAAAACTAAGCGTCTTTTTGGACCTTGGGCACCCTGCTATTATGCGGAAGGGGATATAAAGATTAGAAAAATCATGAAGCCCCAGTCCCACTGTCACGTTTCAAGACTCCGGTTTTTCTTCGTTTTATATGGCCACGTTTCGTGTCATTTTTTTGTCATAACGGTCTCTACGTTTTACTAGGTTTATGCTACGGTTTAGTACGTTTCCCTACGTTTTTCGCGGTTTTACTACGGGTTACTTGATTTGAATTATCCAGGTTTCACAACGTTTTAGTACGTTTCATCCGGTATAAACTACGTTTTAATAGGTATTGCTAGGGTTCGTTACGTTTCAACTACGATCTGCTACGTTAATCGTAGGTTTTAGTACGTTTTCGGTACACTATGTTACTGCTACGTACCACTACGAACCAGGTAGTTGTTAGTGTTGATGTCAGGAATAAACATCATAAAAGTTAAATATTTAAAGAAATTATTCAGTTAGCTTCCATCTCCCACTAGAACAAGAAGCGGGGTCGAGGACGGGGCCGTCGTAAAGGGCGATTGGAAGGCGGGGTAAAAAAAGTTCCTAACTTAATTAGTCTTGGTCTTGGTGTTCTCAAAGTAATATCTTTTTAAATGTCCATTTTTTCATAACGCCATATATTTTCCTCCTTTCAGTCGACTGGTAGAATTTTTATGAAGTTTATAAATGACAATATTGAAGAGGCTATTTTGGCCAGCACAACTAAGGCTTCTCAGGACACTCAGATAATTTAGTGACGTAGCAACATTCAGAACAATGCTATCTCCTCCTAGAATTTATCAGAAAAACAATAAACAGAATAATTTAGGCCTTCTCCATATCAGATTTCCTCTTCTTTTGAAGACCCGAATTCCCTATGACCAATGGACGCGTCAGCCCCGACTCACAGAGTGGGGGGGGGGGCAATCAAATGTCTTCTTTCATCTGAGACTGTGCAGATGCATCTTCCGTTGTCATGGCAAGAAAATTTAAGAGTCGGCACAAGTTTTTTGCGGAATAACTCGTGATGCATTGCGCTTCAATAGCAAAGACCCGAATTCCCTATGACCAATGGACGCGTCAGCCCCGACTCACAGAGTGGGGGGGGGGGGCAATCAAATGTCTTCTTTCATCTGAGACTGTGCAGATGCATCTTCCGTTGTCATGGCAAGAAAATTTAAGACTCGGCACAAGTTTTTTGCGGAATAACTCGTGATGCATTGCGCTTCAATAGCAAAAGCAATCATACGTGAATGGAGTGATCGAAGTGAACGGAGTATTACGACTGGGTAATTCGGGTAATTGGTAGAAGGTTTTCACAAGGGTCTGCTTACGTCATCATGAGATCTTATATACCACTTACAATAAAACAATACCAATCTTGAGAAAATATGTGTTTGTGTAATAAGAGGAATATTAATCACTTTCAATGTAAAAAGGATGTAATTGCCTATCTGGATACTTTTAGAAAAAAGAAATTTAACATATTGTCATTAATACCACTCGTTTAATTTTGTCTCAGACTTAACCATTCTTGTGGTGGATGTAAAAAGATTTCAATTTCTAGATCGTATGTAAAATGGTTATTTCAAGTCTAATCCGCCAAGAGCGTGGTATTCGTACGTGTTGGCTTTTTATGTACTTTGTGTGCGTTATATCGATTGGACGACTTGTCTTTAAAGGACTTAACATTGAAGTTGATTACTTTTAGCTTTAGGCTTTGGGGGTCGTCTTGACCTTACTATGAGGTATATGAGTAAAGCTAATTATTGAAGGCCTCATGGTGACTTCAAGATGGAGAACAACATTGAAAGTGTTGTTCCATTGCATGGTTTTACCATTTATTTGCAGAGGCTTTGTCTCATGTGCATTTACTCCATATCTCTTCATTGCTTATTTAAGCGATTTCTGCAGCTACACTACAAATCTTGTCACCACTTCACACAAAATTCATGGATAAAAATGAAGAACAGGGTGGTATTGATTTTAAAAGAAATGAACTTTAAAAAGATTTTTAGAAAAGAAGTTTCTTTACCAAAAATTTGAAAAGCCTGATTTTAGTGTTGTTTGAACTTACTAATATTAAATCTTTAATACCAAAGATGTCGGAAGTCATCAAGTCTATTTTTATTTGACTTATTATAAAGTTACATCGTACATATTATTCAGGTGGTTGAGCTGTTTTGTTGAGAGCTGCTATTGTTGTTGATATTTTCAAAGGCCATTCTTTCAAAGGAGCATCTCCATCTGTCGCCTTTTCATCAAGATGTTCATTGAAAAAACCTGAATATATTTACCTCAATCGGCTTTTCCCGATTGATGTCGCTGCAGAACTATCAGGTAGTTCGCAGGAAAAATGGCAATTCACTCATGTACAAAAATTGTTCCTTGTGAGTGAATTCTACTTTTATCACAACGTCAGAGAACAAAACCTGACAGTGCAGCGGTGACACCAGACATGAAAAATATGGTTTGTGCATTCCATTGTACCAGTTCAACCACTGTTTTTTTCTGCACAAAATTTTTCTGCACAACTGAAAAAAAGAGTTGGATAATCATCAATTAGTTTGTGTCAACTCCTTGAGCAAGCTGTATGTATTACTTTGCAGAGGATAAGTTATGTACCTTCTTCAATGCATATCATGAATGTGCAAGATGGAGGTCATTATATGAATAAAGTCTGAGGCTAAAGAAGAAGTGATCAATCTCATGATGTGATCTCCCGAAAGTTTTTGGTAGTTTATTGAATTTTGTTGACACACACATTGTTTCAATGGGGAATAACTTTGTTCTAAATGGTGGGCAAGTTTCACCGTCTATGCATGATTAGGTATAGCCTGATCTGTTGTAGCTGGTTATATTTTGTTTTTTTTTTACTTGAGATTATGATGAGATTATAATGATATACCTTGTTGTTCCTAGAATAATAATATTTGTCTGACTAGAGTGGTAGAAAAACATACGCATACTATGCTGTGTTCAGACGTTCATTTAATGCGAATCGAATACGCATCGAATGCGAATCGAAAACGGTTGTTGCGTTCAGACGTTAACAAATTATGAATGCGCATCGAAAACGTTTCAGCTAATTCGCATTATTGAAAACGTATCAGGCATACGTTTTCGATAATGCGAATTAGTTAATACGTATTCGATGCGCATTAAAGTATCGTGTGAACGCAACTTTTTGAAATTAGAGAATAATTAAAATAAGAAATAAACTAATTACAATAATGATAATATTATATTCATAATAATAATAATAATTATTATTATCATTATCATAAATAAAATCAACAATGAAATAACATGGAGTAAATGAACACGAGGCGACGTACGTCTCTAGAAATATATTGTAAAAACTAAGTTATGGAACTATTCTTTTATTCATGTTTTTCATCTTTAAGTCAAAATAAAGCAAGCTTACACTTCATAGTAAGTTTAAGATAGCCCCTATTGCAGTTTTTTAGCAGCCTGAGAATTCATTGCTAAATGTAAATATTAATTGTATATCATGATACACATCAAAATATGTTTTTTTCTTTTTTTTCTTGTATACTGCTGTTAAGCGATTGTTGACAAACCAGAGCTGCCAGGAATACCAATGCATCTCGCCGGTGTCTTCTCATATCAAGTAAAAAGTGTGTTTTTCACCCCATCGTTTATTCTTCTGTTTTTCTTCTTCGTTTGGAATTTCTCTCTTATAAAGAAGCATGGAAGGAAGTTCATTGATCGATATATATTTTCATTAATTCATTAAATAGTCAATCATCTAAACAAGTCATCATTACCAATGCGCATTGGTGATTAGACGTGTGAACGATGGAGCGTATTCGATACGCATCGAAATTGTGATGCGCATTATCCAATTCGCATCAAACTAATACGCATTCGAAACGTATTTGCGTTCACACGTACAGATATAATACGATTTCCATCCAATTTAATGTTTTCATCGTTAAAATGGTTATCTTTTACAAATAGAGTTAATTATCACTTGTCCCTGAATGTTTATTTATATNTTTTTAGCAGCCTGAGAATTCATTGCTAAATGTAAATATTAATTGTATATCATGATACACATCAAAATATGTTTTTTTTTTCTTTTTTTTCTTGTATACTGCTGTTAAGCGATTGTTGACAAACTAGAGCTGCCAGGAATACCAATGCATTTCGCCGTTGTCTTCTCATATCAAGTAAAAAGTGCGTTTTTCACCCCATCGTTTATTCTTCTGTTTTTCCTGTAAATATTTTCTTCTTCGTTTGGAATTCACAGTATAGGAACTTGTGCGCCTGAAATATCTGTCTTACGGTTCAATCTGTAGGCTGTAGGACGTTTTTACAGGTAAACATGTGAAACAGCTTACATGTCCTGTAAGTTTTTTACATATTGTCAATGACTTAGGAAATTTTTTAAGTTTGTAAAGTTCGCCCAACGTGTATGAATGATTAATGTATCCGAAGATGATGTTATTTACAAGTAGCCTGTTGATTTCAAATTCAAAAGTCTATATTCAAACGTGAAATAAAGAGTCATAAAACAGAAATAGAGCTATCTCTTTGCTTATGTGTGCGTACCTGTCTTTATATTTATATAGCTAGTATATTGTATCATTAACTGCACATACAAAGCCAGATAATCATATGCACTTTCTTTTTGATAGCGAAAATATCATTTAAATAAAATTGTCGACTGTATACTGTCTACGGTAGTACTATAAGTCTGTTTACTGTCTTATCAAGAAAACAGTTGTAGGCTGACTGACGTATTATTTTTATTGAAATGAGCAATATTTAGCCGTACCATGCAATTTTATTATTTTTTTGCAACTTAAAGTATTATATATTACTTTTGTAGCAAAATGGACCGTGTCAGCAGGCATTTTTGTTACTTTGTGAATAGAACTTTTACTGTTTCGAAGAAATATTTCACTATACCATAGAAGCACGCAAAAAAGAAGTATCCAAACACATTTGAGAAAAAAAACCTGAAAAATAGCAGGATATATAACTTTGAATTTTAACTGAGGGCTAAGAGACTACATTTAAAATAAAGAAATAGGGCCATAAAGCCGTGAATTTTGTTCATAACTTGGGATATTTTCCGAATAATCTCACATGTTGTCGTAAAATCGTGTAAGGTAGTCTCTAGTATTTGTAATTCCAAAGAGTAAAATTAATATATACAACGCGTGTATGTTTTTTTAACATGTAAACAGCCGAATATGGCTGTAAATAACATTTTATCTCTATTTAAGACATTTTACAGTACTTGAAGGACACCAAGAACCAAAACCATTTTTTGCGAGTGTATAAACATTTACCCTTCCAAAGGACTGTTAGTAAAGTTTGGTTCTGTATGTACTATATAGCGAATTTTAACAAAAGTTGCCGAAATCTGTCAAAATTACAATGAAATGGCAAACTCAGTGGCTGAATCTTTTATCTAAAAGTATGAAAATGCATTTGAATTGATTTTCTTGTCTTATAACGGATGACCTGATAACACAATTTTGGCAAAGATTTAATACATTCACAAAAACTGGTATGCTGAAGGAAATAAAATCGCTGAAGGAAATAAAATCACGAGTAAGTGACTCCGACCTCTTTAAAATGATCATCAATAATAAAAAACCAAATCTTAAAAAAATATCAAGGGTTGGAATTTGATCTGTTTTGACTTAATTAAGCTCATCTGTTGAACACTGCAGACCTATTTGTTTTTGTTCTTAATAAGTTATGAAAGTGCTGTTATACTTTAATATATCGGATAATTTTGATGACGTTCCATTTAGTAACATTGGCGCATCCAACCCTTGGAACCCTCAGCCTTTTAAGGAAAAAAGTTTAAATCTCGTGCAAAACTGACAAAAAATGGCCTGAAATCCTTTTTGTTCTGGAAACTCATTGGGATCCCCTTTTCGGGAGCTGGATCCTCCAGCGATTTAACATGTGAAATTAATTCTCTTTCTTGTAGTAAAGTACACTTGTATAAACCTGCATATAGTGCTTGTATACATTAAATAAGGGCCTTTATAGAAGAATACACTGCTTATTGACAGCAATTCAATTGTCTATAGACCTCTATAGACAATATTACAAAATGCTAGTACCACATCGGTTGCCCTTTCTGTAATTTCTTTTCATCTGGTGGTCTTGGGAGTTTGTAGCTTGAGAGGAACCAAACTACATACCTTTCATACAACTCAAGTTACCTGTCAAGTTTGGTTCAGCGGATTTTTTGGTAAGATCAAGGTAATCTCAAAGGGTAAAATCTGCAGTGAGAGCCAGGTTTGTGAATGTATTGAAAAGAAATCGGTAAATTGTGAAAGACCTTGCATACGCCATCTTATTACAGTTTGCTTCAGCAGTTTCAGAGGCGATGATATCTCAGGACAATTTCAACGTGATTTCTTAATGTAAAACGAATTAGGGGAAGGTCAAAATTGTGCATTCTTTAAAAACATGTTCAAAATAGCGGAAGACAAAGCGTAATATCTTTCAAATTATTTATAGATTAAGAGATACACACGGAGGAATGCATTGCCGGAAACATTCTGCCGAAGCAGACTCGCAATAGTGGTGTAAAGATACGCCGGTTTATCGACATATCGCGATATTTTTCAGCAAACTCTGTACATCATTACGAAACCCAGCGTATCGATACTTATTGTCCTCGATTTCTGCTAAAATTTCAGAATCAGTACCACCTAAATGCTTGAAATTTACTGATTTTCGAATGAAAAGGTCATATAAAGGAAAAACAAATTTATTTAGCTACGTTAAAAAAAGTACTCTTGTCCCACTTAAGAATATTTTACTGTTTTATCACATAAAATAGTTACAAGAAGAAGATCTAAGATGTAATGAAATTTAGAAATCAGAAGACGATACGTATCGATATGTATCACGATACGCCTGCGTTATATCCAGGCGCGGATCCAGGAACCAGGAAATTTTAAAAGGGGGTCCAAATTTTATTGAAAGAGCGGAGCGAGGCGAGAAAATTTTTGGGTATATTTCTTAGTAAAACCCCAGGATATTCATTAAAAATACATGATTGTCCGAAAAAAGGGGGATTCTAACCCCCGGAACCCCCCCCCCCCTTTGGATCCACCAATGGTATCGCTATATCATGATACAATATTTTATTCACGATACTCATCTCTAACTCGCAAGGTCAAGAACAACAACTAAAGCGTTGTTCCATAGCTTGTTTTTGCCATATATTTGTAGAGACTTTGTCTCATGTGCTCCATATCCCTTCATTGATTATCGCAAATTGCTGGAATTTCACTTTTTACCGTGTTTTTTTACATATTGTGTAGTAAAATATTCGTTAAACAGCATACAAAACAACCGTAAGTAAGACTTACAGTCTGTGATAAAAGTTACTTTAAACAGCGTACATAATTCATTTTTTAAAACAACGATTTTCCTAGCAATACAGCTACAAATGCCGGTGAAATTTGGCATGAAAGTAATAATTAACTTTTTTAGTTGCCCCAAGAAGTGTGAGCGATGTAAGTTTAGCTTTTCGTGTAAAACGGAGAAAAAATATATTTTGTAACGCAATGTATTGGCATTAATTACAAGAAATCAGCTCTCAGGGATAACTTATTCGCGAAGAACGTTCTACAGCCTACAGAATGAACCGTAAGACAGATATTTCAGGCGCACAGGTTCCTATACTGTGGAATTTCTCTCTTATAAAGAACATGGAAGGAAGTTCATTGATCGATATATATATTCATTAATTCATTAAATAGTCAATCATCTAAACAAGTGATCATTACCAATGCGCATTGGTGATTAGACGTGTGAACGATGGAGCGTATTCGATACGCATCGAAAACGTTTTACATTTGTGATGCGCATTATCCAATTCGCATCAAACTAATACGCATTCGAAACGTATTTGCGTTCACACGTACAGATATAATACGATTTCCATCCAATTTAATGTTTTCATCGTTAAAATGGTTATCTTTTACAAATAGAGTTAATTATCAAAAATGTATTCTAATGTATAAAATAGTAAATAGACTTGTCCCTGAATGTTTATTTATATCTACAAACGAAGAATCTCAAAATTATCACTTAAGATCTGCTTCAAACAATGACTTGTTTTTTGCCAAGATCAAATACGAATTTTTATAAAAGATCTTTCAATTACTCGGCAGTCAAATTATGGAATAATCTTCCATTTTGTATTAAAACATGTAAAAACCTGGAATCATTTAAATCATCTTGTTTTTCTTATTTTTTGGACACTGGAGACTTTCCAGTGGTCAAATGAAGTTTATTGAATTAATATTGTAATATGATATTATGTATTTCATTGTATTTTATATTTGCATTATTGATATTTTTGTATGTTTATAAGAGGGCCTCAATGAAAATTAGACAAGTTCTAATTGAGTCACCCTCTCTAAATAAAGCATTTACTTACTTACTTACTTGCTTACGTATATAGCGGTTTTAACTACGCATTGCTACGCTCCGCTACGTATATAGCGGGATCACTGCGTTTTGAAAACGTAGTAAAACCAGAGGCTTGAAACGTGACAGTGGGACTGGGGCTTAAATGACAATAGTTGAAACATGCCTTTATAAACTATATTTTTCTATTCTCCTAAAGTAAATTACACCAGAGTTTTGATATGTTTCTCCAAATAATTACTATCTCCTTTATACAAGTAACTGCACTGGTTAGATGGATTGACAAGCTTGATAATTACTAAAGGACGAAATGAAACGATATTTTAGGGATTTTTGTGAAGCGTAGAACCCAGTAAAGTAAGTAAGGTGTTATCTTTAGGATGAGCTTGCACCGTTTCTGTATCCTTGTGATGTTGTTACATTATGAATGTTGTTTTACGTCACTATTTATTCGTCAAAACAGTATTTTTTTTAAATGGTAGTAACGTTGTTTGAAGCCACATATTTTTCACCAAGTTCTCTGAATTTTGATTTAATTCTGTTAGAAAATTACAATCACAGGCCATAATTCAAAAGGGAAATGCACGAGAAAAACATAGACTGACTAGTGCTACCCCCTGGCTCACTATGCTTTTCTCTGTTACGCTCAAGGGACAGATGTAGACTGACTAGTGCTGAAGACAAATCGAAAAAAGTGGAAATTCCACTGTATGACGTCACAATGTCAAAACAAACAAGACAACCAATGTAAAAAAAAACAAAAATAGTAACCCGATTTAAATAAACTTATTTGTTACACAGTAGTTTAATCTAATTGCTTCTTTTTTAACTTTCTGTTAGGCCTTTCAGTTGAAACGATACCAGTTGTTTACCTTAGATACGACCGGGAGTAATGAAGGGTTTTCCTCTAGAAGTTATTTTTAAATATAGAACAACCAATTAAAAAGTGTTTTGTATGGAAACCAATGAAATCAAAAGATACAATTGTCTCTATATCCGTTAGATTCCACGGACTCGTCAGTCTAAAAAAAAACACTAATGAAAGACAAAAGACAAACGTGAACAAACATCAACAACGATAGGAACTCTGGATAGGCGGACTTGGTACCGGTGTCCTATTTCCATTCCTCCAATGGCCATTTTCCCCCGGAAAGAATAGGCAAGTTCCACTTTTATAAATCTAGCATAGGGGGAAAATGGCAATAAAACACAGGCACTAGCAAAAGCCAGCGAGGGGTTAAACCGAATTTTGGGTACCCAAACCTCCCTGTTTCCCTCCCATAAACTTACATGTACATGTATCTGATCAAATTCCAAGAACACTATCTGAAAAGAATAAGACGAAACGTAATTTGGAAAGATGGCTGTTCATCGCTAAACTGTCGGCTAGCTCAAAGAGTCTAGTCTGCAATACGGAAGACAAATAAAAATCAATTTGCTAAAGAATCGTCATGTATTTCATTCGATATCGGTAGTATGAGAGGCCAGTATACGGTCACTGGCTCCCAAAGCCAATCAAAGTTTCTTGTAGATTGTGGTCTGTGTTTGGATTTGTTCTGTAATGGCAGTTGTTTCCGGTTACCCTTTCTTTTTAAATCGGGTAATTAGCAACAATAAAACCTCCAAATGGTATAAAGAAACCCATGTTAAGGCGCTGCTATGAAAGGTAGGTTCCAATGGTTATAAGGTGTTTCACATTATTTTAAAAAATTTTGTTGGTTAAAGGCATATGTTAATGTATTCTGCAAAAAGTCATTTTAGTTTGGTTGTGCAAAAAATATGGAAGACGAGCGATAACTGTGAAAATATTAAGGCCTGACCTGACTTAGCAAAATCCATGAAGGCTGGCTCATATCTCAACACAAAACAAACATTTATAGGGAAAAAAAATCAGTGATTGTAATAAAAAAATCTGAATTTGCATAGGTAAAACAAAGTACCGAAGTCACTGGAAATTAGTTTCTGAAAATGGCCAGTTCGACAACTTATGTCTCTTCTGTGCAGATCGAATCAAAACACATGGAAGTTGAGAACTTGAGATATGTATAACACCTGATAGAAAGCTGACAACCAATATATCTAAACAAAAAGCCAAAATCCGCTTTGAACAGAGGGAGATTATCCTTAGGTTAACAAAAGTTAAGAAAAGTTTCAAAAAGTTTGATAGGCTTACGCATGAGAGAGATAATCCTTATTTTTTAACAAAATTTTCCAAAAGTCAGATATTGCAAGTCTCAAGTCAAACCAGTTTTCGGGTCAACACCGAAGAAATGACCACTGGGTTAGTGAATACCATCGGGGACTAATAATCAACTAGCAAAGGCATTGGCCAAGTTTAATGAAGTAACTGTAAATTAGTTCCTGCAGCTTGCCAGTTCGACACCTTATGTCCCTCTAGTGCAGATCAACATTTGGAAGACTATAAATCAACATTGTAATCTAAATACGGATACGGAAGCCCATATCGGCCACTCAGATTTTTTATTCAACGATTTCTATGTTGAAATTCAAGATAAAAACTCGTAAATTCAATATAAAAACTTAAAAATACAAGATAATCGGTTGAAAATTCATTATAAAAACTTCAAAATTCAAGATAAAAACTTGAAAATTCAAGATAAAAACTTGAAAATTCAAAATAATATGTTGAAAATTCAAGATAAAATCTTGAAAATTCAAGCTAATAAGCTGAAAATTCAAGATAAAATATTGAAAATTCAAGATAAAAACTTGAAAATTCAAGAAAATAAGTTGAAAATTCAAGATGAAAACTAGCAAATTCAAGATAATAAGTTGAAAATTCTAGATAATAAGTGGAAAATTCTAGATAATAAGTTGAAAATTCTAGATAATAAGTTGAAAATTCAAGGTAAAAAATTCATGAAAATTCAAGATAAAAACTTGAAAAATCAAAATAAAAAAATGTGTTTGTGAAACACTATACCCCCGGTAGCAATCATGTTTACAATACAAAAAGAATGATAAAAACTGCAATATACAGTATAAGTTAAGGCTTAGTAGACATCTGTATTAAGCTCCATTAGATCTACTCACATATAGAATATCAATGCGCTTGCAATTTTAATTAACGAACTAAAAGCAAAATCTTAATTTTGGCTCTATGACCTTGACCTTTGATCTGACCTTAATGAAATTTGCATAGTGGTGTTCAGCTCTATATAAACAATATACAGGCCAAATATGAATGGTCTATCACATCGGGTTGAGAAAATATTGGCTATGTTAAAGTTTTTGTTAAAGTTTTAAAATTTGCACTTGGTGACCTTGACCTTTGACCTGACCAAAACTTTTATGGTTGATTTCTACTGAGCTCTTTTAGATCTATCCACATATCGAATATCAGTCCACTAGCAATACGGGAATTTTGAGTTGTGTTATCTCCGACAACATTTTTGTGTATTAAACGAAAAAAATCAATACATCAATACCTTGAGATGGAATCACTAATTAATGAACACTGTTGAGCTAAGGGTGATTTATGTTTAATCTATTTGTTGCGGTTCAGGTTAATTCTTTTTCGTCAGTTAAAATTTAGTTAAATGATTGTCATGCATATACTTCAATTTTATAAATAGTTTGTTTTTAGGTGGTATATATTTATATTCAAAAGGGCTGGATTCCGGTTATCCTTCTGACTGGTATTTGAGGAGATCGTTTCCGCCTTCAATTACACGAAAGTTCCTATCTCGAAAGTCCCGTATTGTAATAAACGAGATAAACCAAAATCAAGATTTTGACCTTTTACCTCCATGACCTTGACCTTCGAACTAACCTTAGTGAAATTTGCAAAATCGTGTTCAGCTTTACATGATCAATACATATACAAAACATGAAGGGCCTATCACATCTGATTCAAAAGATGTGAGCCAGATTAAAGCTTCGATCAGGCACACATACATACAGACAGACAGACGGACGGGACAAAAACAATATGCCCCCAATATGGTTTTTATCTTGAATTTTCAACTTTTTATCTTGAATTTTCAACTTTTTTTTCTTGAATTTTCAACTTATTGTCTTGAATTTTCAAGTTTTTTTCTTGAATTTTTAATATAGAAATCTTCAAAAAAAAAAAGAAAAAAAAAATCTGAGTGGCTGATATGGGCTTCCGTACAAGGATGATAATTTACATATGTTTTTTAAAAAAAAAAATAAAAACATACAAAAGTATTAGGATTAAACCTCACTGCGTTATATACAGTACAGTTCAAAAATACATATCACCGAGCATATATCCTACAGTTATTATTTCGATTTCTTTGAAAAAAAAACTGAAATATAAATTAAAATATATATAAATTTTACCGTCTTTCGTTATTTTATTGTGTATTATGACAGTTTTGGGTAGTTTGGGGCAGTTTTGGGGTAGTTTTGGGTATTTGGGGTAATTATATGGACCGGTATTTGTCTTAACGATCAAAGATTTAAAATTTGGCCGGAATCTGAACTCTCTTTGTTTTTCATAGCTTTGACATTATCAAGGTGTGAACAAAATTAATAGTATTTAATGATTTTTATTACAGAATGCTCATTATGGAAAAAATAAGGGGTCAGTGGGTCAAAAATACTAAAACTTTAAAATAGATAATACGAGAGAAGTCCAAAATCAGACAGAAATACCAGAACATTAGGGGAGAAAATATAACCACTGTTCGTCTTCCATATCCTTAATTAATTTCAAAATATCCATTCAACAGAAATGATTCTGATCTTAATATTCAATTTAAAATTGAGAAAATAAAAACCCAATAATTCGGCTTGGTTCTGTAAGTAGATGAGGAAAAAGAACGCAAATTAGACATAACAAAATCATAAAAACTTAAGTTGACAACTACTGCTTCCCACTCGATTGAGTAAATACAAGAAAGACAGACAAGGCAGACTAATACAATCTAACACCATTGAAAGTGCAAGATCGAGAAATCTCAGACACCCCAAGGTAAGATTTCAAGATTTCTTTGACGAGGCTTGCCGAGTTAGAGAACTATTGAAATCTTACCCGAAGGTGTCTGAGATTTCTAAATCTTGCATTTTCAACGGTGTTTGATTGTTTTTCTCACAATTATATGCAAAATACAAGTTTCTGTACAACCAGATTATAGTTGGCGTCCGCCATGTCTAAGCAACTTACTGTGACATCGATAACTTCATAATGTATTTCCTCACGTGAAATTCTTATCTCACCCGTGGGTTGAGACAATATGAATCTAACACCGGTGGGTGTGCTAAACAAGGATATCTCGAACGGCTAAAAATAAGTACTGGCTTGTCTCAAATGTGAGAAATTTATCAAACTTATGGTATGCCTATAAATACTTATGGTATGTGGTCATGTGGTCAATTCAGAACCACACCGGCATTTATTGTGTCGCCTTTGTTCACGCAGTGGCGACATATAGGGATCACTATCCGTATCTGCGTCGTCGTCGGCGTCGCAACAATTTTTGTCGATTTTTCTCAGGAACTACGTATCCCAGTCTTCTGAAAATTGGCACGTACAGAGTATCAAGTATGAGGACCTTAACTGTGTCACAGAGTTTGGATCTCTTGAATACCCACATCTTGTTTGACAGAACTTATTTTTTTTGCGTTATTACGCAGGCGATACATGTCTTCCTTGGAAGACTTACGTATGAATGCGTTACTCTGATAACTAATTACCAAGGTAACTGTACATAATGTTCACGAAGATGCTCATTGCGACAACTGATGTCTGCTCAGGTCTAATTTTCTTCAATTTTTGTTGTATGCAACGGTGAAAACGTTCCATTGCTTGGCTTAGAGATTCGTCATCTTTTTTTTTAATCTTTCAAATTTTTAAATAATGAGGCTTTTTTTTTAAACTAGAAAAGACAATTTTTGCAACCCTTTGACAAAAACTTTCTACGGCGAGATCCTTCCTTTGGCGACAACACAATACATGGGGGAAAATCATGTTGCGTACTAATGAACGTCATACAAGGGGACGTCACAAAACAATGACTTGGGATGCATTTTTTTATTCTGATCATGTTCTTGATCAATGATCATGATCTTGATAATTGCATTTTGAAAACCTGATCATGATCATGATCATCAAATAAAACTATCATTGCTGGACCCTTGATCATTTCTGATCAAAGATGGCGGTCAAATATTTATTCCTTGAAGCGTAAGAAATTCTGCACATATCCAAGATATTTTTTCTTTATTTTACAAAAATAGGTAGATATTGAGCTTTTAAAGCTCTACAAAGGCATTTTGGAATAAATTATTGTTGTCTACCTTTCTCTGTCTTGATCACAAAAATGTTCAAGTGTGATCAAGGAAATGATCATGGCTGAAATGAACATGATCTTGATATATCATTTCGACAGAATTTTTTATCATATGTTCATGATCATAAAATGATAAAGATTGTGATCAGAATAAAAAAATGCACCCTTGAACTTGACCTTAGACAAAACGTCACAAATAAGACGTCATAAGATCGTCATTAGTACACACTATTTTCATTACTAAATATGACAGAAAAACTGACGTTTGAGGTAAGACAAATCTAAATTTTACAAAACCTTGTGCAAGAGCCAAGATGAAACCGTATCTGATTATTTCAGTACTCAGATCTAAATAGCTCTTTAAATGTTTATTTCAATCCTCGTCCTGATATAGCAAATATTGCTCACCGGACGTTAAACTTTTTAAACTAATCAATCGATTGCCCGATTGTTCCCATGACTTTTCCAAAGTGCTTGAATTAATCGCAATCGACACCAACTTTCCATACCAAAGCTTTAAACCGTCTCTTTTTAATCTTTTTGGGAACACCTCTATGTAGGACTATGTAGATATGAGACCAATAAAGATCGATTGCAATCGATCTTTTTAGTATAAAGAGGGTGACTCAGGGTTATTTTCGTGCAGCGTGTTTGCCGTTTTTTATTTCACGTGTTGCCATGTTGGAGGGTCGTTATTTGCCGTGTTTCGTGCAAACCGAAAAAGAGCATCGTGCAAGCCAATTTCTAATTTTTCGTTACTCGTGTTGTGACATTTTATTATTCGTACGCCCGTGCATGGTACCCCCCTGTGCGACCCTCTATAAACAGTCACAGTCAAAACTACGAAAGCGTATTAGGGTCAAATTGTTAAATCGTGGCAACGGTTTACCTCTTGTATATTTTTACTACGATTTTGGGAACGATTTAGTAAACCGTGGGAACGATTTAATAAACTGTGGGAACCGTTGTGGGAACGATTACGTAAACTGTAGCCACGATTTTTTTCTACACAAACACAAAATTTGACCCTAATACGCTTTTCAACAAAACTGATTGAAAATCAGTCGATCGCATTGCTTTAGAACCAAATTATTTTTCAGAAAACTCCGACATTTCATTTTCGAGTTCTTCGATAATTGTCGATATCTCACCCCAAATTCTACTGGGAACTGGTTTCCGACGCCAGTTGAGCGCAATCAAGAATTTTCATAAAATAAATATGATGGGAAATGACCCGCCTATGGTAAAATGTTGATTTATGATGTGTTCAGCTATTATGTTATTTATACACCTCATTCTTACTTTCGCCGACGCCATTTTTATCCTGAATTGATTGAAAACTGGTTGCCGATCTTAGCTGGACTAAACAGGGAAATTCCTATCTCTTTCTTCTTGGACAAAATAAGTTAGTTGGAAATGTAACCCATGGATAATTAAAACAATTTGATTAACCTGACCTTTTCTAAATAACAAGTCCTTAAAGACTAAGAGAATACATGCTACAATTTATTCCCTTTGCTCTTTATGGCTGGCATACGTGATTGACGCCAGCTGACCTTTGTTGACCCATATGTAATTTCGGAAATTTTCCGGAATTGAACATAATTTGGTAAGTAAGAAAGTCATGTATTAGGTCTACCACTCGGTCGATGCCTCTACTGGTGGACTATTAGTCCCCGAGGGTATTCACCGACCCAGTAGCTTGTACTTCAGTGCTGGCCCGAAAACCGATTTTACTGGCAAACTCGCAATATCTAAATTTTAGAAAAAATTCTAATATACGTCCTTGTTAAAACCTAAGGAGTATCTCCCTCTTGCATAGCTTTGTCCTTCGCTGATTTTGGCTTTTATATTTAGATCTGATTGGTTATTTGTTCTCTATCAGTTTTTACACGTATTTAGGTTTTTTAAGACTTCCAAATATTTTGATTTTATCTGCACTGAAGAGACATAAGTTGTCGAAATGCGCACAGGCATAAACAAAATTTTCAGTAAATTCCGTATTTTGTTATTAGTTTATCTACTGATTAGTGACCTTTAATTATAATGAAATACAAGTTATATTATGTTAGGGAAATTTACTTTTAAATTATTTCTTTTTCGTTTTTGGATCAGTTCCTTACTATATATAGCATTTACTTGGTAATGAATAAAGAAAGACATTTATGTTCCTCATTTTCGACTGTGGAGGTAAATATTACATTTTGGACAGGTTCGGTTATTTTGCGGGAATACTTTTACACCTTCCTTGAGAGTGGGCACTTATCATATATTTACTAAATGTAGCCCTATCTACTTTATAGATAATATAGTGTTGCACACAGCTCTACATAATATGAATGATAATGTGTTGGTGAGGTGAGCTGCAAAGGTAAGAATATATGATTCCGATTCATGCCAATAGTGATGAAAATCATCTTTTTAAACCTATTTAAATCGGAAAATCCAGCAAGGTCTTTGGCTGGATTTAAACCCCTGCTTCGTTGTCATCTATGGGAACACCACCTGCACTGTGTCTATCTACTTTATATTTGCAGCTGTCTAAAAGCAAGTCTTGGATTACTTTTATGTCGAATATTATTGTAAAACATTAATTTGTTAATGTGTATATCAGAATTTGTACTGACGTTCATGCTTTGTTTCAGGGAATTCAGACTGTGGAACTATATTCAACGTCGAAATCATAATATATCAGTTCTGAGAGATTTAGAAATAGGAGATTTAGTAGAATTCCCCCGATTACTTTTATATTCCCATTGGGGTGTATACGTAGGTATGTAAAAATATAGTATCATTTTGTTATATGTTTCTCTTGTATAAAATAATAATCTTTATTTTGCATCAATGTAAATTTATGCCAGAGTTAAAGAAGTAAACGATAATTTGAGGTAGATAGACAGTAATATTCATATCCATGAGATTTTGTTGGAAGTCGGGACAATTGAAGACCCGAAATCTATAACAAAATGTATGGGTCACCTTGCTTGCTTTTTCTATAATTGATATCAAAGGTTGCTCATTTTTAGACCCCTTTTCACCTAAATTTACATAGAATGCACGGGGGAAATATGGAAAGACAATTTTAAGCTTAATGGAAATGAACTTTTATCTATGAGAATTCGATGTATTTTTTGTGAACAGATAGTTGATATAATAATAAATGTATATGTACCATGTTTTTTACGGAGATATTTTGCAAAGTTTCCGGACAAATTTCAATTTATATTAAATCAAAGGGACCGGATAACAGGCAAAGCCTACGTATATCCTTTCCCAAAACAAGATGGAATATATACATTTATCAACAAGAATGTAAAAATAGAATATACATACCATATGGTTCATTATTGGAACATTTGTCAAGTATTATATGAAAACAAATGAAATATTTAAATGTAATATATAACACCCCGTAGGAAGCTGTACAATGTAAGATGAGGGGATGAGCTTTTGAACGGAGGGTAGATAGCTCAGGTTAATCAAAACATTGCAGACGAAGATGGAATATGTTACAGAAAAATAGTTTACATTTGTTAATAGGCTATGTTTGATTGAAAACCTTATTCAAAATGTGCCTAAATAATAATGTAAACTCGTAATGTGAAATATAACGACAAATCATGAAAGTTTATTTGAACGGAAAACTGGAGGGTTGCGAGCTCCGTTCAAAATGTAGCGAGGCAATAGAACGGAGGGTAGCGAGCTTAATGTTAACGTATAAAGTACACATGAAAATGATAGTAGGGTACATTTGAGAATTTTATCTTCCAGTATGAAGCCAATTCTCAGCAAGAAGGTACCAAAAGTTAACAAATCCAAAGCTAAAATAATAAAAGTTTATCAGTTAAATAAATATATTACATATATTTAAACATTTTTAGCCAGTAGCCAGTACTTCGGTGCTGGCCCGAAAACCGATTTAATCGCGAAACTTGAAATATCTATCAAAATTTTTGTTCAAAACTAAGGAGTATCTCCCTCCCGTCCTTAGCTAACTTTGGTTTTTCTATTTAGATCTAATTTCAAATTGGTAACTTATTCTCTCTCAGCCTGTAAACATATTTTGGTATATTGTTTTCCAAATATTGATGTTATCTGCACTGAAAAGAAATAAGTTGTCGAAATGCGCATAATATGCAGAATCCAAATTAACAGTAACTTCGGTATTTTGTTATTTTTTAGAAATAAAGACTTAGATAGATATATACGAACGACTATGTTGCATATTGAGTACAGTATGACTAGGTACTAGTATGTCTAAAATGGGAGTGGGCCATTTGGTTTTCGTAAAATATTTCATTACTTCGGTAAACGTCAATCAAGTTGATGTGCGTTGTATGAGTAGCGGTACGTTCTTTACATGTATATATGGAGTTGGTAAAACAATTCCCCGTGGTAGAGATGTATGCCTTTTTTCTTAGATATGGTGTACTTGTACATTAGATAATATATCTCATGTGTACACTTCGTTGAATAACTATTATCTAAATTTATGTAAATTCTAAAACCTAAGGTTAAACTCCCTCCATCGTAGTTTTGTCCATAGCTATTTTTGATATTACTGATTATTCGGAATTCGTTTGGTTTTATGCATTTTAAACACTTTTTGAAATCATGGATTACCTATTTTGGGTTCTAGTGCTGCTGATGAGATTTAATTTCCGAAATGGCCATACAGCTCATTAAAATTATTGCATTTGGATTTAACATATGTGTTATGGTCTCATGTTTATTTACTCCATATCCTTTCGTAAAAAATATGTTGTCTGGTTATTGACAGCTACTGTATCGTGAAATATCCCTGGAGTCAGAATATGAAGCACAGGAGCGAGCGAGCGTTAGCGTATAACTGATCAGAAAATTTGTTCAAGGAATATTTTAGACGGGCAGTGTTTTCTTCGCATGAAGTTATTTTTACCGTACATACTTGTTCATTATTTTTGAGATGTCTCAAAAGGATCAGTTTTAATCCTTGTTAAATGGGGAATGGGCAGTTTTCACAACTCGGTTGTATTTCGAATCTGCCTCTCCTCCTTCATCAACAGGAAGTGCATGTTTCAATTCAATACGTACTTATTTCTTCCTTTGTACATCGAGATATGTTTTCAAATATGTGATTTGTCCGTGACATTTACGATATTGATAAACTGGTCATGTCGTTGCAAAATGTCTTTGGCAGAGTGGTATTGACTACAACAGCGAAAATAACCTCTCCTATAGCGCGCTCATTTTTCACGTGGACACGTGTGCAGTCCATATTAAACGATAAAGTCAAGTTTATCAAGAATTTTACACTATTATAAGACTTTAAAATCAATGTATTTTACGCCAGGAAGTCAAGTAATGATTAATTATAGATATATTTGCAATTCTTTCCAAAATACTGTTTTAATATCGCTCATGTGACACTTACTGTTTATAGAGGGTCCTTAAAACATCCGTAAAAGGGTGATTGGCGAAGTATACCTCCAGAAATAGTCGAGATACATGATTTCACAGATCTCAATACGTGAAAGCCAAAATTGAATTTACAAATTTAGAAAGATGTTTTCGTGACTTGGAGAACCACACAGGACCTTCTTCATATATATTCCGTAGTTAAAGGCATGTATCGTCCTTTATATTGCTCATAAATTTTTATTTAGCATAGCGTGCTCGCGATCCTCCGTTCAATACATTCACTACCCTCCGTTCAATACATGAAATACTGGCTCACTACCAATTGAACGGAGCTCGCAACCCTCAAATAATTGGTTCAAAAAAGAAAATTGTAATTAATTTTCATTTGAAGCAACTCTTTGAAAAGCTCGTAATAAAATGTTTACTTCTATCTATAGGTACATAAAATGTATAAAATTGTTTATTTAAAAATTTGCATTTAAATTGTTATATGCGAAAAGGTAATTTCGTCTGCACGCTAAATGTCTTACCTGAGCTCAAAAGCTCAGTTCCCCTTATTTCCCATTGTACAGCTTCCTACGGGGTGTATAAAATAGTAACTTAAATAGAAGTATGATCTTTAATTAAAGGCCCATTTTATACACGGCAATACAAGTCACGCAACTTTTGTAGCATGATACATAAATTTACGTTTACACGGTGTGTAAAAGTTGCATGCGACTAAGTTAACCTTTTCTGACTTTTCTTTTATGGTTTTCATTGGTCAAAATAAAAAAAGACGCATGCAACTTGTATCACGAAATAGAACATGTCCTATCCCAACTTGTGTATCATGAAACTTCAAAAAATCGCATGCTACACAAATAATGTATAGTTTACACGGTATTATTTGTATCATGCTTCATGACGCATGCGACTTGTATCGCCGTGTAAATCGGCCTTAATTGAACCAAATTGTTGGTATGACATGGCTAGTAAAAAGTAAGATAGGAAAATGTACATTATAGTCATATTTTCCACCAAATATTAATTACATGTAATCTTACTTTATTACTTAAGATTTAGACAGTATTTTAATAATAATAATAATTAAAGAAAAAAAATGTATTGAATAATAATGTTGATGTTCAAAATTTAACCATTAAAATTAATCTCATAAAGAATACAGCTACAAGATAGAATAACAAAATTGAAGAGCAGCAATAATAGATCCATTGTTATATTATATTATACTTCATACAAAAATCATTAGATTCTGTTGGATGATTTGCATGTGTTATTTTAATCTATTCCTAATAGTAGGGTGCCCAAGAGACGATTTTTCTGATTTTGGGTTAACGGAATAACACACACCTGGATTATACATGTTTGGAAAGAGGATACCATGGCGCATCGAATTGACAATGTCGTAGTCATTTGCTATGGTCACAATTTATTTAAGATGGGGTCAAAGGTCAGCTCCTGAAATTTTGAAAATTTTGATGAATTTTAAAATGAGCTTCATTTCACAGATAAAACTGCAACGAAATTTGAATATTATTATTAATTTTATTGGGAAAGTTCTTTAGGTTTACTTTTTATAATGATTTGTCTGTTGTCTTTATTCAACAAGTTACAAAGTTGGCATTTTATATTCAAGGCCCGTCATTTTGAATATTTGCACCTCCGTGATATGAGGGGTTCTTTCGGATATAAAGAACTGCACATTTCTGACTTTTATAGGTTTATTCTTTAAAGGAAAGTTTGAATTTAATTTTAAAATTAACTTCCAAAAAATAAATTAAGTTTAGGCGAAATAAATCGTACTTTTTGTTATTGGTATAAATAAGTCAGTTTTCCCCAAAAAACACACACTGACATAAATCTTAATAAGACCGTTCCCAATGAAGCAAAACCCTATCATATTATCTGAAATGATATCGAAATGTGATTTTAAACGTGAAAACAAATACATGTGCTTGAAAAATCAAAACACAAGCAACGTAAAATTATCACTAGATTCCCGCTATTAAACTAGACTTTCGCTTGTCAAGTAAATTTGACAAGAAATGATTAGAGTTACCTCTCGTTGTACAATCAAAAGATATCGACTAAAATTTGAAAGTTTCAAGCCAATTTTGGTTTTTTATTTGTTGATTTCTCTTTAACGGTGGACATTACATCCGTGATTTTTGAAGCATAGGTAAATTTCGTATAAGTACTTTCGTTAAAGTTAGAATATTTCAGAAATAAAGCATATTTATTTCGCATTCAATGAACATGTCGTTAATTTAGACTCAAATTTATCCCGACATTAATATCGATAATTTACAAAAACCAGTCAAAAATAACTTGCATTCTATGATTCAAATGAATATTTCAGATCTTGGCTTTACCGTAAATAGCTTTTTATTAGAATGTAAGAGAGTACTACAATTTTCTATAATTTTAAAGGTACCAATCCCAAACACTGTTTTAGGGTACCCTTAAAAAAGGAAAAATTAGAGAAATCGTGACCACAGGAACTTTCTACGACAGCTAAAAATTTGAAATTTAATAGTTGTTCTATCATTTAAAACAAAAATTAGCTGTGTGTGATTCCGTTAACCCAAACTCGAAAACTAAGCGTCTTTTTGGACCTTGGGCACCCTACTATAATTAGTTTGCCCACTACATGTAGATATAAATCTTTAATCTCATAAACCATAGTAAATACATTGGTATAGAGATAATACATTAAAATAACAAATATATATATGACATCATTTTCAATACTCTTAAATGTTCGAAGTAATAAAATTATTAACAAATCCTAAATAAGGAACCTAGAAAAAAAATGAATGAAATACTAATATAAGTTTAAGTAAACAGTGTTACAATGGTATCTAACTTAGCGAAAATTTTTTACCCAGGAGATTATAAAAAACTGTTAATTTTCGAATGAACATATTAAGCTTTCGTAATTTTGACTGAATACTACATGACATAATTTCTTTAA
Source organism: Modiolus philippinarum (assembly GCA_002080025.1). Taxonomy (NCBI): domain Eukaryota; kingdom Metazoa; phylum Mollusca; class Bivalvia; order Mytilida; family Modiolidae; genus Modiolus; species Modiolus philippinarum. Next base: position 29,801 of record MJUU01027877.1, read on the forward strand.
ATTTCAAAACATTTACGGGGTCTTAAACGTTTTTCAATGCACAATTTTCTTTGTTCTTTTAGAATTTCACATTGTTATATGCAATGGAATTCATCTCCTATTTGATTAGACTGACACAACTGGCAATATCTATTTTCCCTTGGAATGTTATTCCATCGTCAAATTTCTACAGGCAAATTTGTATTTGTTGTCCTAAACTTACAAAAGTAAAGATATCTCTATTATCTAAAATTTTGAAGTAATTTTCAAATTCGAATTTTTCTTTATAAAGTCGATAATTTAAAGCTTTCGGCGAATTTTCAATATTACTTCTCCATTCTTGTATAAACTGGTCTCTTAGTCGTAATTTAACACTAGCAACAGTCCATTCACTATACAAATTTTCATTTTGATAAGTCCAGATATTTGACATACCACATTCATTCATAACACTATTTACAAATTTAACCCATGGAAAAGATATATTTTCTTGTGTATATTGATTATATAATAATTCATAAGATACAGATGAAAGCGTTGTGGATTTCCCTGTAATCAATTTACTCCAATAAGAGATAATTCTAGTTTTGATATCAATAATAATAGGATAACGACCAAGCTCCCAATAGACCATAAAATTGGGCGTGGTTTGTTTCAAATGAAGTATAAGTTTGCAAATTTTTAAGTGGATTTTTTCAATAGAATAATTATTTCCAAATCCCCATACTTCACATCCGTAAATTAACATGGGTTTAACAATTGTATCAAATAAATTCAACAAACATTTTTCGCCAATTTAAAAGTACCATTCTTGGAAAACATTATACCCAAGTAATTAAATTCAGTGACCGTTTCAATTTTTGTACCTCGAAAGAAAAAGTCTGTGTTTTCGGGCGTTCTCTTTGTACAAAAAATCACAATTTAAGTTTTATCTACGTTTACTTTAGGTTTCCAAATTTTGCTATATTCGGAAAATTCATTTAGTAAATTTTGCAAACCACTCGGAGTTTTCGACATCAGGACAGTGTCGTCTGCGTACAAAAGGACAAAAATTTTCATATATGTCTAACTTGTCTTCTAATTCTGCTGATATTGTTTCTAAGCCTGAAATATTTTTGTCGGCCATAAAGTTTTCAAGATCATTTAAAAATACAGCAAAGAGACAATGAGAAAATTTATCCCCTTTTCTCTTTGAAAGAGAAAAGGGGATAAATTTTCCCCTTGTCGAAAGGGATAAATTTTCCCCTTGTCGAACACCTACTTCACATGGGAAGTATTCAGGTTGATCACTATTTTATACAATACATGATTTGATTCTGTTATTCATATTCACAATGATATTGTACATTTTACCATTTATTTTACTCAATAACAGTTTGTGCCAGAAAGCTATGAAAGCTTATTTGGGTCATTTTCGTGATGAGAAAAAAATATGTAAGTTGTTCCCACGAGTTGTTAAGTCGTTCCCACGACTTACAAAGTCGTTCCCATGAGTTCCACGACTTCTAAAAGTCGTTCTCATGACTTACCAAGTCGTTCCCACGAGTTGTAAAGTCATTCCCACGACTTACGAAGTCGTTCCCACGAGTTGTGAAGTCTTTCCCACGACTTCTAAAAGTCATTCCCACGAGTTATAAAGTCGTTCCCACGAGCTGTTAAGTCGATCCCACGACATACCAAGTTCCCACGAGTTGTGAGGTCGTTCCCACGACTTACCAAGTCGTTCCTATAACTTACCAAGTCGTTCCCACGAGTTGTGAAGTCGTTCCTATAACTTACCAAGTCGTTCCCACGAGTTGTGAAGTCGTTCCAACGACTTCTAAAAGTCGTTCCCACGACTTCTAAAAGTCGTTACCACGAGTTATAAAGTCGCCCCCATGAGTTATAAAGTTGTTCCCACGAGTTGTTAAGTCGTTCCAACGAGTTATTAACTGTTGGCCTCAGTATAAAAGGCTGGTGGGTCACTTTAGTAAGTCGCGATTTTTTTATGGAAGGTCATAACGTGTATTGAAATCTGTGCGAATTTAGGCCCACTGTGAAATTATCATTACGATGAAAAATTGACAACAAAGAATATGACCCTTTCAGTTTTTTTTTCTTATCGAAAATGCATATTAAATTCAATAGTCATTTGTAACACACTTGTAAAGTTATTATAAGCTACAGGGAATGCACATGAAATTTTGTAATTGAGTAACAAGACTTTAAATTAATACTTAAAATAGGATGCTTTCGTATTTCACATAAGAATCAACATGTAGACTTCCAAAAATTATTTTGATCATGTTCAGTTTGCTTCTCCGTCAGTTTAAAGGCGGAAATACTATTAAATATACCTATCTTTTACACGACCGAAAAAAGGGCAGTCGTATTATGGTGTGGCACAGTCGCCGGCTTCGATGTCTGCGGACAAATGATTTGTTAGATAACTTCTTCTAGTTGATGGATCAATACAAAAGCATAATGTTTATTAGCACAAAGGAAAAGTTTATAACTGAATGTGTGGTTTGTTTCATAATTAGGAGCAAAGGGGCCAAATTGTATATTTTCACATATTGGCCTACAGTTAGTGGACGACCATTTGATTTTCAGGGGCGGGGGTCTTGGGTGATTTTGTAAATAAATAATTTAATCTTGGTACCAGTGAAAATCAACATTATAATTCTACTTCTCATGAAAATAAATAATTTTAATTTTGATTTGAAGAATAAATTTTTTGTTGCAAATCGAAATAAATAAACTGAGGTGACATTGGTGAAAATAAGTAATTTGTTCGAGATTTTCTGAAAATAATTAAATTTCCTAGGCAAAATCGCCAAAGCCCTCCGCTGAAAATGAAATGGTCGTCCCCTAAGGATATTTTTTATCGTATTTTGATGATTTTCTTTTCATTCACTGCTTCCAATAAACAGGGGGGGGGGGGGGGTACACAGAGGCTAAACGGAAGAAAATAACTTTATATTTTTTAGTGGGGGTGGATTTTGATGAAATAAAATAAAAGGGACAACAGGAAACACCTGCAATGGCTGAAAATTATAATTACATGTCACAATCTGCTAGGAAACATAAATAAGACAAAAGACAAACGTAAACAACGATAGGAACTCGGGTTGCATTTTTCCTGAAGGTCCCATATGAAGTGTAATAACAGATAAATTAGATAATTAATACCGATTAAAAAAAAACAACAGGGGGCTCAAAGGAGGCCAAACAGAAAAAAAATTAAACTCCCTTAATTTTCGCCCAGATTTTGGTTGTTTTATTCGTTACGTTCCACAACTTTACGGTGTCCAACAAATCCAAGTTTTGTATCAACATTTGTGCAAATATAATGCAACGCTTTGCGAAGCTCCATTTTATAACTTAGTCGTGGGAACGACTTCACAACTCGTGGCAACGACTTTTATAAGTCGTGGGAACGACTTTACAACTCGTGAGAACGACTTTTAGAAGTCGTGGGAAAAAGTTAACGAGTCGTGAGAACGACTTCACAACTCGTGGGAACGACTTTGCAACTCGTGGGAACGACTTTGCAACTCGTGGGAACGACTTATTAAGTCGTGGGAACGACTTAACAAGTCATGAGAACGACTTAGTAAGTCGTGGGAACGACTTTTAGAAGTCGTGGGAACGACTTGGTAAGTCGTGGGAACGACTTTTAGAACTCGTGGGAACGAGTTTACATCTCATGGGAACGACTTTATAACTCATGGGAACGACTTAACATCTCGTGGGAACGACATTGCAACTCGTGGGAACGACTTAGTAAGTCGTGGGAACGACTTAGTAAGTCGTGGGAATGACTTTTAGAAGTCGTGGGAACGACTTAACAAGTCGTGAGAACGACTTCACAACTCGTGGCAACGACTTTTAGAAGTCGTAAGAACGACTTGGTAAGTCGTGGGAACGACTTTTAGAACTCGTGGGAACGAGTTTACATCTCATGGGAACGACTTTATAACTTATGGGAACGACTCCAGAACTCTTTGGAACGACTTTATAACTCGTGGGAACGACTTTACATCTCGTGGGAATGATTTGACAACTCGTGGGAACGACTTAAATATTTTTTTTTTCATCACGAAAATGACCCAAATAAGCTTTAAAGCTACTCTCCAAACGGTGTCAAAGGCTTTCTCGAAATCGATGAAAGCGCAGTACATCTGTCGTTTTTTTTTGTTTAAGAATTTCGAAGAAAGCAAAAATAGAATAAATACAATCTATTGTAGAATATCGAGAACGAAAACCACATTGACTTTCAGTTGACAAGTGAAATCTTTCAAAGTATAAGTTAAGCCTTGCATTTAATATAGATGTAAACAACTTTCCTAGACAACTAAGGATTGTTATTGGGCGAAAATTTTTTGGATTGTGTTTATCTCCCTTGTTTTTATAAATAGGTTTTCGTACCGAGCAGCCAAATCTCTGGAATGATACCGGTATCAAAAATTATAGTGAATAATTTTTCGTATATATCGATAAATTGATTACAGGTAGATTTTATGTATTCATTAATGATTTTGTCATCACCTGAAGCTTTATTGTTCTTCAGATATCTTATGTTTTTTAGGATCTCTTCTTTTGTGATGGCAGAATTTATAAATTCGTTATTATCATTTATGAAATTTGGATCGAAATCAAATGTGTCATCTGATTCATTTGTTTCGTTTAAAGTATTTAAATCTTTAAAAAAAGTAAAAAGATTATTAAAGTCTATATTCGGTTGTTTGGGAGGTTCCCCTGACTTTAATAATTTCCAATATTCCTTTGGATCGTATTTGCGTAGAGACTTCATTCTGGTCGAGAGTTCTTTTCGGTGTTTTTATGTTTCTGTCCATTGTTTTCTTGTAGTTTTCTTGTAATGCTTTTCAGCAATTTTGACTTCTTCACCACTAACTCGGGAAGCGCTTATTTTTCTTTTTCGTTTCAATTTTCTATAATTTTGCCTCGCAAATTTGCACTCTAAATTGAACCATGGTTTATCAACCTTTTCTATATGTTTTGTTTTTTTACGAGGGGTATAGGTTCCAAAAGTTGTGCTTGCAGCCGAGATAAATAAATCTCCAAGTTCAGTTACGCATGAATCAATAAAATTTTGATCAGTTTCGTTTACTGATACTATTTCGAGCCGGTCTGAAAGACAATTAAATCTTTCAATATCTATACGTTCTATAAATTCATTTGCTTTTACTGCATTCCATTTCTTTACGTTTTGAGAGTTATCTTGAATATTATTATCAATAATTGTTGAATTGGTGTCATTGTCCCCACATGGCATAGTAATACTAATGCGAATGAATATCGGAGAATAGCTTTGAAAATTCTAAAACACACATATTATCAATACATTTTAAAAACTGGTAATTACAAATACAATAGTCGACTACACTTGCATTTCTTCCTGTTAATTTACCTTCTATGTTATCACCCAATCTCCCATTGACAATAACCAAATCGTTCCCGCTACAAAAGTTCAGCAAGATATTACCATAGGAATTTTTTCCTGTATCCATATTGTTTCGGTCTAACGGCATATTCAATTAATGAAGGATATTACAGCAATTTTCGATATAGTCGTCAAATTGCTCAAACATTGCATTTACGTCTAAAATTATAATTTCGCTGTCATTCGAGGTTCTTGCATTGAAATCTCCGATTAAAGCTATATACTTATGGGTTTGTGATAGGGATAGGTACTCATTTTCTATTTGACTAAATGAATCGGGGCTTGAATACCGGGTATATTCAGGAAGTATATATACTATTCCTAACAGAAGACCTGAATCTAAACCAGTTATCTCAGAAGACAATTTACACCATAAAACAAACTTACTTTCAGTTTTAAAAAATTCCACAAGGTGTATATCCCAAAGCTATACCGCCTGAGGCTCTGTTAGAGAGAGTTTTTCACAGGGGGAGGGTAACTTCAGGTGGAAATGGGTACAAGCCTGCCGCTGGCATTTTGAAAATACCCCCCTTTCATATAGTTCCCCCAACAACATATTGACCCATTCATATAGTAAATTTCAAAAATAAGCAACCCAACTGTATACTGAAAATGTGTAATTGGCGTCAGAAAACCATTAATTTCACAGAAGGTATGCTCTTAAACATCAAATAATGATAAATACTTGAATAATTACAGCAACCAATAGAGATTTTGACCATTTAGGGTTAATTTACGACCCATTTATATATATATATATGATGTCAAAAATTACTACCCATTCATATAGTTGACAACTGGCACGTCTGTATATACCTCTATATAGGAAGTGACCCCCCGTGGAGTTTTTCTGTTTTTCATTTTGAAAATATAGCCAGGTAAAGAAATTTCATCACTAGCGTCGGTCTTGGATTCAACCAGACAAATAATATCAATTGAATATAAGAGTTCATTAAATTCGGGATATTTCAATCTATTTTTTAAACCACAACAATTTAATGATAAAATATTAAGTACATTATTACTAAATTTATCACTATCTGTGATTTTACCAGAGCTTGTTAAAGACGAAGTTTCGTCAACTGGCTTAAATGTGTTTAAAATGGGAGAATCGTTGTCAGACAGACCTTCAGCCACAGAGCAATGGATTTGTTTTGCACCGATATACCACCCTGATAGATCAACCCGATATATCACACTTCTCTCGATATATCACCCTCCTGTTGATACTAGTAACACCCTCTTGATGTAATTGAATTAATTAACATGAACGTGTACAGTTTCATGCAGCAAACAATAATCGCAAAGTTAATTTTCATTCCTCGAAATATATTTCATTAAAACAATATTTCATATTGATTACATTTATCATATACTCGATCAGTGCGTATTATCTAGTAGGGTGCCCAAGCGACGATTTTTTCGAATTTGCGTTAACGGAATCACAGACACCTGTATTATACATTTTTGGAAAGAGAAAACCATAGCGCATTGAAATAACAATGTCGTAGAGATCGAATTTGATCACATTTTATTTAAAATGGGGTTAAAGGTAATTTCCTAAAATTAAGAAAAATCTCACGCAACTAAAAGTTGGCTTAATTTTACCAGCAAACCCCTCACGATATTTTAAAAACTTAATGGTAATTTTATACAGACAGCTCATTGTTTTATTTTTTGTAGTGATTTGTCATTTATCTTCATTAAACAAGTTTCACGGTGACCATTTGTGTTTTATGGTGTGCAATTTTAAATATTTGCGCCTGAAATATATAAAGGACGCTTTCAATTATTTTGAATAGTAATTTCTAAATTTTTGTTGAACCATTGTTTAAGGTTAAAGGCCCCTTTTTCAGTTCAATGTTAAACCTATGGAAATTTTGTGTAAAACCCCCAGCCTTAACGGCTTGTTGGTTTATTCCAAAAATGTATCTGCAAATTATTGAGACAATTGCCCATGCAAAGCTACCATTATTTTATGCCAGTATCAACAAATTTAGTGATTTTGCAGAAAAAATCTTGAAAAATTTGTGGTAGTTGGATGTTTTCTGGGACAAAAATGCGGTCTGCTCGAATGATTTGCAGTTTTTTATATTGATTATCATAAATAACTCATTCATTTGTTGATAAAACTTGCAACGAATGGTAGCTTTGTATGTATAAATGAAACAGGTATCTGCAAACAAAGTTTGGTGAAGAACCAACAAGCCGTTAAGGCTGGGGGTTTTACATAAAATTTCCATAGGTTTAACATTGAACTGAAAAAGGGGCCTTTAACCTTAAAGAAAACCTTGAATTAAATTTTAAAGCCTTAAACTCTTTAAAATTGAATAAAGGCCCGACAAAATAAATCACATTTTTGTTTTTGGTATTAACTTAAGTAAATTCCCATAAAAACACGCACTACCATAAAACCCAATAAAACCAATAAAACTTGACCAAAACCCTGTTATATCATCTACATGGATAGTGAAATCTCAATTTGAATGTGTAAACATTAACATGTACATGAAAATTCGAAATTCAAGCAATTTAAAAATATCAAACAGATACAAAAATATTGATACGACTTGGGCTACCATTTTATGTTATACCTTCATATGGATTAGAGTTGTCGGGCTTCGTATGTTTCCTGATTCATCAAGCAAAATAAATTTAAGATTAACGTAAAATTTGGAGTTTTTTGCGCAAATTCAATGCTTTTATTTGTTGATTTCTCGGTAATGGCAGTTATGACACCCATTATTTTTCGCACATATGTACAGATGATAGTTGTGTTTCATTTTAAATTAAAATATTTCGAAAATTCAGGTAAGTTATTTTGCATTCAACGAAAATGTCTTAAATTCCTGACAATTTTTATTCCTAAATTAACACCGACAAATTATAAAAATCAATGAATAATAAGTTACATTCTAGCTATTATAACAAAATTTTAGGTCTAAACTTTCACAAAAATAACTTCTTATCAGGATATCAGAAACTCCTACTGACTTCTATAAATTTAAAGATACCATATCCAAGGGTTTATCTAGCTTTTTGGGGAAAAGGGACCCTGTGGGCAAATTGGGAATTTTCAATCGACATTTTATGAAAATTGGGAAAAATTTAACAAGATAAAAAATGTCTCTTCACTCTATATTTTGAACAGAAAACTTTTTATTTGCCTTATACAGTAAAAGGATGATTGTATCAGTATCTTTACTGTGATAACTGTAATATTGTCACAGAGTTTGGTTAAGTGTTTTATTTAATTATTCTGAAACATAATATCAGAGAACAACAAAGACTTTCATAATTTTATTTTTCTTTCTTTCTTTTGTTTGATTATGAGGACAAGCTCATCCAGTTCAGAGTTTTTAAATTCTGGTATTGGAACATTTGTTCATGATTTTCAATTTTATTTTCATCTACAGTTGGGCTTGGCTCTACAATTTTATTTAGATTAGATTCATGTTACATTGGGCTTGTCTCTACAGTTTTGTTTAGATTTGAGGGCTCAATATACTTGAAATCTCCCTCAGGGTACAGATAGGGAGAGTTCAGGTCATGACAGGGAGACTTGTGTACACATATCTTCAAATTAATTTAAATGATCAATGATTTTTTTTGTATTTGTTTCCCTCTGCTATTGAGTATTTTCAGGAGAATATTACACATTCAACAATGGCAATTATTCAAATAGTATTGCTATCTCATGATCTACAATAAAGATTTAATAAAAAAAATTATTCAAGTTGTATCAGATTTATGTCCCCCCCTAAAAAAAAAGCTTTTGGTGGAGGTGCTCCTACATTTAGGTAAAATTTATAAAAGGAAAATAATGCATAGTTTTCTTTTCATGTATTCTTATAAATTTATCACTCAGTTGCTCGAAGAGACAGTTTCCAATCCACTAGTTGAACTACATCCTTTTTATGAATGGTTCTCCAACATATTGGAGGGATATACAGATTACAGTTTGCAAGTCACTTCCTGTTTACACGGAGTTGAAACGTATCTATTTAGGGCAGATTTTCATTGAATTTTTGTAATAAATGTATATTATAAAGTCAACTAGCCTGATTTAGAACCATAAGATGTTATAAACAACGTTTGAGTTTGAAGAATACAAGAATAAGTTTTATAAATCTATCAACTTACTTCCTGTTACCGGAAATAGAAGGGATTACACAGAGACTTAAAAATCACTTTTGGGAGCAACTGTAGGTCACTTGGAGCACAACAGGGCAACTAAATCGCCATAATCGCCCAGTTTAGTGACCCAATTTTTGTCAACAAGACAGTGTTTCCCTTACTACAAACGCCGTACTAACTTCCGGTTATGTTATCCACATTAAAGGAGGATTATACACAGTAGAGGACGCGATTTGTTTACATTTTTACGACAATTACAGAGGATAATACACCGTGCAATTATAGAATTACACGATTTGTTAACACTGGCTATGACATTTTTGATTTATGTTTGAGAAATTTCAATTTTGGGATTTTTAAAGCTCAAAATTGGGAAAACAGTTATACGGTTAACCCAAACTCGCAAACTAAGCGTCTTTTTGGACATTGGGCACTCTACTAAATGTGCCGAACTTAGACGACGAATTGATGCCGCCCTTCATAACAGAATCTTATGTATACTTAGATGATTAAAAAGTAATAAAAGTTTGAATCTGTATATTTTATCACTTAATGATTAACTGGTTAGCTTGTTTTAATATCTTTCTGATTTTTGTTCTTCCTTTCTTACTTTTCATATTGTTGTAATAAGTCGTAGGATTAAAATAATATAGGGTTATATTGCACGAATATTAGGGAATATTGTCCCGAGTACGATTTTATATTGCACGAGCTTGCGAGTGCAATATATATTCTATGAGGAATAATATTCTGCACTATATTTTTGCAGAGCCGATTAATGTGCAAACGGAAATATCGAAAAATATTTCCGTTTGCTATTGGAATTAACAATTCTTTCTTATTTCTTAATATTTATAATTCATTTATTAATATTAACAAATCATTTGTAAGTATTAATAGTTCGTTTATTAATAATGCAATTAATTTATTATAGTCCTTCAAGAATAACTTTAGATCAAATTTATTGGTCATTTGGCTATCAATTATACAGTCTTACAACTAAATTGCTGTTGAGAAACTGTAGAATTAGTTAAAAACTTAACTCAGCAACTGTTGTGTTAGATGATGAACTTTGTCACAGTGTGAACAATTATAAACTGGATTTTTTATTACTAATACAGAGGTGAATTCATGTTTTTGATTATTTCAAACAAATTTTAAAACTGTGAAAATTTTTTTAACATGATTGCATAATCAGTTTAACATTTTTTAAACAGTTAATTCACGTACTTTTGGAATAACTGTAAATCATTTTAAGAGTATAAAACAGAAAATCAGTAATTTGGTCATGGGAGATAAAATTTACCAAGAGAGGTAATTGTACACGAGAAATTATCTCCCATCAATCAAACAGTGTTTTTCACATTTCCCCCTCAAAATGTTTTGTTTGCATATCAAAATTTGTTAGAGTAAATATCATTTACTTATATTTTCATTTATAAACTATTTATATAAATATATAAAATTGATACAAAGTCTTTGCAAAATTAAAAACAGGAATTTCCCTCATCTAGGAAGGCTAAACTAGAGGTACTGTGGCCTGGAGGGCCACAAAATGATACCCCCACTCTCCATGCGAGTAGAAGATCCTCAATATAATTTGTCACAAAAATAGTTATAATTGCACAATTCCCGGTAAACAGGAAGTAGATGTCCGGCAATCCTGAAATTGAAAGGGCATCATTCATTACTTGCATACAAAATTTCAAGTTGCAGTGATGGGTAGTTACTGAGAAAACTGTTACGAAAATTTTCGACGATCGACAAAAAATCTCGAAAATCAACGAATTCGGTAAACAGGAAGTAGATGTCCGACAATCCTGAAATTGCTGCTTGCGGTATAGGACATCATTATAAACTTGCATAAAAAATTCCAAGTTCCAGTGATGAGTAGTTACTGAGAAAACTGTTACGAAAAATTGTTTGCTATCACAGACAGACAGACAGACGGACAGAGTGATTCCTATATACCCCCCCTGAATTTCGTTCGTGGGGGTAAAATTATCAAATCTGAAAATACTTCAACATGCTCAATAACCAAACACGCAAATGATTATTTCAAGAGGAAAGTATCAGTTGCTCAATTTGGTAAACCAATGCTACAGTTGTTTAGCAGCAGTTTGGTTGTAAGGAAAAGTTTAAAGTCGAAGGGATTTTTATTGAGGGCTGGAATAAATTGCCGAAAAACCCCTTTACGTATAATAATTTTTTTATCACGTAGAACTGATATAAACGTTTTTGCCCCTATGATAACACCGGAAGTGGCATAGCCATATCGGCCCTACGGCTGATATGCGCTATTTACCCGTCGTTAATGACAAGTCATCGATATCTGCCCGTCGTCAGTGGACAGAAAAATAAAGTTCTGGTCATAAATCGATGAAATACAAGTTATAAATGCAAAATACTAAAATAATATTTTCCTGTCCACCAATTTATTGCAGCCCTCAATAAAAATCCCTTCGACTTTAAACTTTTCCTTATGTAATAATAATGGTCTATATCTGCGTTATTTTTTTTTCTTTTGCTTAAATTTACACTATAGGGAGAAGGAAAGCTCTAGGTATCAAAATCCCTGTCGATACAAATTCCGGTTATCCCGATTTCCTATAGTTATTTCTCTGTTTGTTGTTAATGATCGTTTGTGTTATTTGAGGGATCTTTGCATTTTTTAAATTTGTTTTCAGTTTGTGTATTTTATATTATCTTGGTCTAATAAAATTATCGTTATATGCCGTTGCTGCAGAATTCCGTAAATCATTTTCTCTTCACATTTTGGAAATTCTGTCACTATATCTGCTACAATCTAATCGAGCGAATTGTCGTCAATGTCACTAAATGACAGTTTACTTAGGTTATACTGCCGCATTCTCCTGTAAACAGTACTTTCAGAAACAGACAATAACTGAGATATATCACTTATCTTAAACTCTGTCTCCATAAGTGTCTGTAAATTTGATTTTTCAATAACAAATTCCGGTAGTCTAGCACAATTATTTGATTTTTCTGGTTCTACTTTCCCATAGATTGAACACTCTGTTCTTAAGTTCATAATATCTCAGCTGTTTGTTACACCTAAACATTGAAAATCATATACAGACAACATGCCAACTATATCTGGAGAAATCTGTTCCTTGATAAAGGCAGGTTTCATTCGTTCTAACCTTAGTTTTTGTAGTATTTGATCATTACACTTAATTTTGAGCTCTTGTTTTTCTCGTGTAACCAGTGTCATCTGCTAAAAATCCATTAAATTTTATCCTCATCACGTCATGACGTTTTGACATCACGTAATGGTTTTTCGACACCATGTAATGAATATTTATCATATATTTAGTAATAAATACAGCCCTTTTGAATATGTGATACAGCGCATGACGTTCATTCCGTATTCACACTATGACGTCATACCCTTTATCGCATACCCTTTATCGCATGGCTTACCCTTTATCGCATACCCTTTATCGCATGGCCTACCCTTTATCACATACCCTTTTTCGAAAATTTTTTTTTTCAATTTTACTTTCTTTTATTA